>VSWD01000007.1:64266926-64496926 GCA_033119305.1 Pinctada imbricata
CCTGTCTTACTCTCACATCGGATTTAGATCGTATGGTATAATGGGTATATGATATAATGGTACACTGGATGAACTATCATTCACTATTGTAATGTCCTGTCTTACTCTCAAATCGGATTTAGATCGTATGATATACTCTGGATGAACTATCATTCACTATTGTAATGTCCTGTCTTACTCTCACATCGGATTTAGTTCGTATGGTACCGTGTGGTATATGATATAAGGGTACACTTGATGAACTATCATTCACTATTGTACTGTCCTGTCTTACTCTCGGATTTAGATCGTATGATATAATGTGGATGAACTATCATTCACTATTGTAATGTCCTGTCTTACTCTCACATCGGAATAAGATCGTACGGTATAATCTGGATGAACTTTCATTCACTATTGTAATGTCCTGTCTTACTCTCACATCGGATTTAGATCGTATGGTATAATGAGGTATATGATATAATGGTACACTGGATGAACTATCATTCACTATTGTAATGTCCTGTCTTACTCTCAAATCGGATTTAGATCGTATGATATACTCTGGATGAACTATCATTCACTATTGTAATGTCCTGTCTTAATCTCACATCGGATTTAGTTCGTATGGTACCGTGTGGTATATGATATAAGGGTACACTTGATGAACTATCATTCACTATTGTACTGTCCTGTCTTACTCTCGGATTTAGATCGTATGATATAATGTGGATGAACTATCATTCACTATTGTAATGTCCTGTCTTACTCTCACATCGGAATAAGATCGTACGGTATAATCTGGATGAACTATCATTCACTATTGTAATGTCCTGTCTTACTCTCACATCGAATTTAGATTGTACGGTATAATGTGGTATATGATATAATGGTACACTTGATGAACTATCATTCACTATTGTAATGTCCTGTCTTACTCTCACATCGGATTTAGATCGTATGATATACTCTGGATGAACTATCATTCACTATTGTAATGTCCTGTCTTACTCTCACATCGGATTTAGATCGTATGGTATAATGTAGTATATAATATATTAATGAAGCATACATATATTTCACATTGGTTATGCCCTCACGTACATTCATATTTACAATAGTCCATTGTTTAAAATATGTAGATAATGATACTGGGAAAATCTACATAGAAATCATCGCACCTATCTTATAAACATCACGAAACCATACTAAGGTAAATGCGAACAAGGCAAACAGCATAGAAAGGGAAAGACACAACAAATAGAATTTTGGACACCAAAAAAAACTGCAAATAGGATGAAACACATAAATATGCACAAAAGAGGTAAAGGGAATTTAGGGTAGTTGTAAATGAGAAGTCATCAAGGTTTGGGAAAGTCGTAATTTGATCATCGAATGAATAAAGAGTCAACACTATGGAAAATCATGTAACTCTTTTTCTTGCATAAGTACTATAAAATTATATATTTCAGATTTATTCGCCTCATCTATACAATCATAGCAATGAAGGGCTCTGAGCCATGAACGGGTAGGAAATTCATACGTCTTAAGACATTTTCTGTCACACTGTGTACTTCATCGTCTGAAGCAATCTTTTTGCCTTTCATTGCACTAACATAATGTAATAAACAGTTTATAGAGCACTATCAAAGTCTTTGATCTAAACCGACTTGAATATTCCAGCGACAAGTATACAAAGCATAAGGCTCTTGGATTTCAGTTGTTTGAAGTCTATTATTTAAACTGACTACCTTCAATATCTTAATCAATTTAGATTAGGAACACGAAATTAAATGCAAATAACAATAGCTTGAGTTACATTCTTGACCTAACAGAACTTGAGGGCATTGCTTTTCCTGCTGGTATTTCAGTTAAATCAATAGTAAACCTTTAAGAAATGACACTCCAGAATGCTTCATGTTTGCAATTACTGATATAAAATTGATTTAAATAGAACTGCCTGAATGAAACGCAAATATGAAAGCACGATTATAATCGAATAATTTTTGCATTCCATTTATAGATTTCTTATGCTACGGCAAGTTTGAAATGGTCCCGAGGAAAAGTACAAATACATCAAATGAAATTGTTCCTCGTTGTACAATATTTAAATAAATATGCATCAATATGCAGGATAAGAGACATTCACTTCAACTTGAAAATAATTTTAATATTTAAGCTCTTTCTTTGAATGTCAGGTATTGTGAGTATTGAGTATGCTATGGCACATCGCGAATACGACTTGTCTTTTAGTCCTGGATGTCTCTATTTAAGGATCTTAGCTGCTTTTATCATGTGAGCTCTTCTACCCAACCCTAAAATAATTTGACATAATGAAGACCAGTATGAAGATAGAAGTTCCTTGAAGATATAAAGATCCCTATTATGATGATGTGGCAGGGAGATCCCTAACATGATGATGTGGCAGTGAGATCCCTAACATGATAATGTAGCAGTGAGATCCTTAAAATGATGATGTGGCAGTGACATCCCTAACATGATCACGTGGCAGTGACATCCCTAACATAATGATGTGGCAGTGACATCCCTTTCATGATGATTTGGCAGTGAGATCCCTAACAGGATGACGTGGCAGTGAGATCCCTTTCATGATGACGTGGCAGTGAGATCCATAACATGATGATGTGACAGTAAGATCCCTAACATGATGATGTGGTTGTGACATCCTTAACATGATGATTTGGTTGTGACATCCCTAACATGATGATGTGGCAGTGAGATCCCTAACATGATGATGTGGTTGTGACATCCGTAACATAATGATGTGGCAGTGACATCCCTTTCATGATGATTTGGCAGTGAGATCCCTAACAGGATGACGTGGCAGTGAGATCCCTTTCATGATGACGTGTCAGTGAGATCCATAACAAGATGGTGTGACAGTGAGATCCCTAACATGATGACGTGGCAGTGAGATGCCTCTCATGATGACGTGGCAGTGAGATCCCTTACATGAGAATGTGACAGTGAGATCCCTAACATGATGACGTGGTAGTGAGATCCCTAACATGAGGATGTGGCAGTGAGATCCCTAACATGAAGACGTGGCAGTGACATCCCTAACATGATGACATGGTTGTGACATTCCGAACAGGATGATGTGGCGATGGGATTCCTAACATAATGACGTAGCAGTGAGATCCCTGACATGATGACGTGGCAGTGAGATCCCTTACATGATGATGTGGCAATGAAATGCCTATGATGATAATGTGGCAGTGAGATCTCTAATATGATGACATGGCAGTGAGATGCCTAACATGATGATGTGGCAGTGACATCCCTAACATGATGACATGGCAGTGAGATCCCTAACATGAGGATGTGACAGTGAGATCCCTAACATGATGACGTGGCAGTGAGATCCCTAACATGATGACGTGGCAGTAAGATCCTTAACATGATGATGTGGCAGTGGGATTCCTAACATGATGGTGTGGCAGTGACATCCCTAATATGATGATGTGGCAGTCAGATCCTTAACATGATGATGTGGCAGTGAGATCCCTAACATGATAATGTGGTTGTGACATCCCTAACATAATGATGTGGCAGTGACATCCCTAACATGATGATTTGGCAGTAAGATCCCGAACAGGATGACGTGGCAGTGAGATCCCTTTCATGATGATGTGTCAGTGAGATCCATAACAAGATAATGTGACAGCAAGTTCCCCTACATGATGACGTTGCAGTGAGATCCCTAACATGATGATGTGGCAGTGAGATCCCTAACATGATGACGTGGCAGTGAGATCCCTAACATGATGACGTGGCAGTGAGATCCCTAACATGATTAAGCGGCAGTGACATCCCTAACATGATGACATGTTTGTGACATCCCGAATATGATGATGTGGCGTTGGGATTCCTAACATGATGACGTAGCAGTGAGATCCCTGATATGAAGATGTGGCAGTGAGATGCCTCACATGATGATGTGGCAAAGGCATCCCTAACATGTTGTGTGGCACTGAGATGCCTAACATGATGACATAGCAGTGAGATCCCTAACATGATGATGTCGTAGTGGCATCCCTAACATGATGATGTGGAAGTGAGACCACTAACATAATGATGTGGCAAAGACATCCCTGACATGATGACGTGGCAGTGAGATCCCTAACATGATGACAGTAATCACAACTGAACACACACGTACGAGACGAGAAAAAGGAGATGTGAAGATATCCGGGATGTACGCAAAACCATGGTGTTGAAAAAATTATCCTTTAAAATTACTAAGTTTAGTATGACATTCATTCGGGACAAGGAAAAGTTTTCACAGGTTGATATGGGATAAATACTGCACAATATCATTATAGAATCGAAAAGGAAATATTCGACATTTTGAGAATTTAAGACAAACACGATGTGCCCACTCCAAATTGAATCCATCGCTGATATGTATTCCCCCACTTTGTTATCGTGATACATCAATGGAAATAGACCAGGTATGCCCCCACTTTGTTATCCTGATAAATTGATAGAAATAGGCCAGCTCTGTCCTCATTTATTTATCGTGATACATCAATAGAAATATACCAGATATGCCCTCACTTTGTTATCCTGATATATCAATAGAAATAGAAGAGTTGTGTCCTCACTTTGTTATCCTGATATATTAATAGAAATACACCAGATATGCCCTCACTTTGTTATCCTGATACAATAATAGAAATAGACCAGATATGCCCCCACTTATTTATCCTGATATAGTAATAGAAATTGAAGAGTTGTGTCCTCACTTTGTTATCCTGATATATTAATAGAAATAGACCAGATATGCCCTCACTTTGTTATCCTGATACAATAATAGAAATAGACCAGATATGCCCCCACTTATTTATCCTGATATTGTAATAGAAATAGACCAGATATGCCCTCACTTTGTTATCCTGATATATCAATAGAAATAGACCAGATATGCCCTCACTTTGTTATCGTGATACATCAGTAGAAATATACCAGATATGCCCTCACTTTGTTATCCTGATATATCAATAGAAATAGAAGAGTTGTGTCCTCACTTTGTTATCCTGAAATATTAATAGAAATAGACCAGATATGCCCTCACTTTGTTATCCTGATACAATAATAGAAATAGATCAGATATGCCCCCACTTATTTATCCTGATATAGTAATAGAAATAGACCAGATATGCCCTCACTTTGTTATCCTGATATATTAATAGAAATAGACCAGATATGCCCTCACTTTGTTATCGTGATACATCAGTAGAAATAGACCAGATATGCCCTCACTTTGTTATCGTGATACATCAGTAGAAATAGACCAGATATGCCCCCACTTTGTTATCGTGATACATTAATAGGAATAGACCAGATATGCCGCCAATTTCCTTAGCCGTGTCAACTCATTTATCCTTACCGATACAAAAACCTTTTATAGCAATAAAATGTTCGTGTCAGACGGAATAGTTATTGCCTCCACGTCTTGAGAAACTGGTCGTGTATGTGTCTCATATACAACGAAGATGAATTGAATCTAAAGCTGTCAAGTGGAACCATCCTATTGATGAATTTGTCTATTCATCAACAATATCTACCAAAAACATGTACCAGTATCAATATCAAATTGTGAATCAGTTTGAGTAAGGAGAATTGACCGGTAGGCTAATTATGAACAGGTGATAAATACATCAACTTTTTCCGGCGTTATGATTTATGAAAGGATAGTATGAAGAGTTGCATCACTTCCTCTCCAGAGACGAGTTCACAGAAAACAAGAACCAAACAAAGGTGTTCATTTAAAGAAATTATACCCTGCCCCTGTCTTTCTCGGCATTGGAATTATTTTGTCTATTCAACATATTCTTTTCTCGTTTGATGTCCAAGTTATGATTTTTTGTGATTGAAGAAAAAAAAACTACAGATAAAGATACAAGTGACAATGTTCGGGTTTTTGAATCTTAGAGTCTCCCTCTACTAGGAGAATCACGACACTTTACCATTCACACCCATATTGAAGTAGTAAACAAGTTTCGATATAATTCTAATAATGTCGAAGGGTTCCAACTCTATACCTTCTTGAAGATAATTACAAACCAATTTCCATGCACCAGTCACGTGTTTCGAATATCAAATTCTCATCAGTGATGCTTTCAGTGGAGCCACCAAAAATAATTTCAGTAGCGCCCTCTTTAATTTTTTTAAGTTAGATTTGTGCATTTACATTACAGAGAGTGCGCGGCTCCAAATTTCCTTTAGGGTCGATTCAGCAGCATATCCAAATAAAATATATGTTAAAAATAGCATTGGAGGGATGGTGCTAAGATGTTAAACTCCTTTAATTTCGATGACATTTATCGGTGAAATTGCTAGTTTCCGAAATAGCAATATATGATGTCACATTGATAAAAGGCCAAAACAAAGTTTCTTTCGTGTGACAGAGCTGGAAAGAAGTAATCAATACACTTGACAAACATCAGGTCACGGTGAACGATTATAATTGCTCAACACTGCAACGTCACGTGAAATAAGTGTTTATATTAGTAATGTCGAAGGGTTCCAACTCTATACCTTCTTGAAGAAAATTCCAATTTCCATGCACCAGACAAGTGTTTCGAAAAAAAGGACGAAAAAAGCCTGAGTGACTTACGCACGACTTATGCATCGGTGGCGAGATCCTGTATCAAAGAAGTCAAAACATATGAATACAAATAGGGGAATCGGCTGATAAAAAACATAATTAGACTAAGTATAAATGTACAATAGATGAAAAACAGTCTCCGGTGACCAAAACGCAAATCCTGGTGTTGGAAAGTCACTATACACCAATGACAAAAATAAGCAAAAACCATAGTTTTTTATTTTAGTTTTAAGGCGTTGTCTCTGGCTAGGGATATCTTATATCAACAGAGCGGTCCACTCATACACAATAGACAGGAAACAATTTGATCACTTCCTGGCATATTTAATAAGTCAAGACCATTATGTAACCTTAAGACAGGCTGACTCATTTCTCCCCACTCAGACACCAAATATGACTAAATATTCTCTTTTAGGTAAAATATACCCAGTGTTTTGAAGTTTTCCATTACTTGTGATGAATCTGAACAAAACAATTGCCATTCTTTCAATCAAAAGGCACATTTAAATACCAGTGACGTGTATACGTAATTGGTGGGCCTCGTGAATATGCATTTCATCATGTCGATTTCTTTTGACAGGAAATTCTATCAAAGAAGGCATTAAATCAGAGCTGTATTCTTTAAGCAAAATCCCTTTGGCAGACGCTATCGAATTAAAGACCTAACTTTATCACAGTCCAAGTTATGCCGTCGTTTGCTGTACGATTAATACAAAGAGATTGAATTTGTGCCCAAGGGGTTTAACTGTAGAGGAACAGGAAACACAGCGACATAGAGACAGTATAATTTGTATTTTATTACCAATGTATTGCCGAAAGAAAAACGAAGGATACTAGAGTAACATGAACATGTTTTATTTGATACTGTTTTAAAAGCATTGAGTTTTAGATGTTTCCTTTAAAGTTCTTTCTTCGAGTTCGTATACTGGTTGGGAAGAAGTTATCGCCGAGCAGTAATCATCGCTGTTTACACATATCTTTGGTTCTATTTATGACAGATATTTGGCTCTTTCAGCACCAGTACTTCTTATGTTTATCAAACTGTATGAATTTTGATATTTCACATGAATCCATGTGACAAAAGCTAATATTTTAGCATTTAAATTTCATTAGAATGGCCGTCTTTTGCCGAGCTCCTCCGAGGCAAGAGTTGTGCACCTTGCAGTCATTTATCTTAATCACTGAAGCACTTCAAAACTATTTTCAATAAGTTTTATCACAACTGATTACAAAAGGAATAGAGGAATCCGATGGTATAATATGGTGTTCCAATTATCAGAATTTATTGAAAATTTGTGGAAATAATATAAGTATTCCAACTCTATACCTTCCCGAAGAAATTTTCATATCAATTATTATGCACCAGACACGTGTTTCGGATATTAAATCCTGCTCAGTGATGCTTCCAGCCAAAGAGATTTTCAGAAGCCGCTAAAACTCATTTCAGAAGCGCCCTCCATTTCCTTTATTGAGAGTGCGCGGCTCCAAATTTCCTGTAGGATTGATTCAGTAGCACATACAAACAAAATCTACTTTCGAAATAGCATTGGAGGGACGGTGCTAAGATTTTAACCTCCCTTAAGTTCGATATATCATGGATGAGATGACAAGTTTCCGAAATAGCAAAAAATATATATTTATATATATACTAGTATGGTGTCAATTTGATAAAAGATAAAAACAAAGCTTCTTTCAGGCGACAGAGCTGGTATAAATATAAGAAAAGGGTTCTAATTTGTGCTGTCCAAATTCCATGTGCACGTTTTGAAAATGAAAGGAAATAGAGCAAAAACGCTCTAAAAATCGGCAATAACTCCTTCTTCATCAGTATAACAACACTTTTGGTATTTTTCCAAGTCTTAGAGGCATAACTCTGTAAAAACTATTTCGATCTGACCCAAATATGAACTTGACGTAAATTTTCATTAATAATTATCTGTATATTGAATTTCATTTCCATACGTGAATCAATTCTAGATATAATGGACGGAAAGACTTAAATTTTGGTATTTTTCCAAGTCTAAGGGGCATAACTCTGTCAAAATTTTTTTGATCGGACCAGAATATGGACTTGACCTTAATTTTCATTTGATGTATCTGTATATAAAATTTCATTTCAATATGTGAATCCATTCCAGAGATAATGAGCGAAAACTCTTTTGGAGGACCGACCGACAGACCGACAGCGGCAAAGCAATATGTCCTCTCTTCTTCGAACGGGGACGTAATAAGAACAATTTTAACAGGAAATACAAATTACCTGAAAGATGGCCTAAATTCAATTATTTCAACTGTGCTATTCATGAACTAGTATCTAAGGTTTTTATCCAATTATCAATTTGCCTCATTTATGGTGAATCTGTGTGCGAGTGAATCTGTCTTTACAAACTCTTCTTTGTATTACAATGAAATTTAGAACACATTATTATCTTATTGTCCGAAATGTTTAAAGATACTTAGGTGAAACCCGACAAAGTACCTAATACTGAACAGTTACCGGTTTTGGAAATTTCTAGAAGGCAAGTTTCTAAGATTGTGACTGCAGATATCTTTTGAGACAAACATCCATCGCTAAAGTTCCTTATTTTGGTGACAACTTATTATATCAATTAATCTAAGTATGACTTCGTTTTTGTTTACTAAAACATTCAATTGCACCAAACAGCTTCGTTTGTCGATTGGAAATTAAATAGAAAATATCCCATCAGTGTCAGAATATAGATTGAGGAGACAGTGTTATCTGTGTCATTATACGTTATAAAGAGACCGTACAAACTCGCTCTGATAGCGCTCCTTTATTCAATCTCTCAAATGAATATCAATTAATTTTATGGATCTTTGAAGAGCTTAAAGATGGTCCAGATAATTACATATTATGGGCTTCACAAATTTAATCAGCAATATAATGCTTTGACTAATAATCCTTTATGAAGCATGTCACAGATGTATGGACTGTAAAGTGAACAATCACATTCCGTGCGCTGCATGTTATCATTTCTGCTTGTCGCTATTTCATTGGATGTAGATTCATGTATTATATTTTGATTAGAACGATGTTCAAGGACACATAAAGAATTAAGTCATGGGGATATTCAATTTATGCGAGTGAACTAATATGCTGAAATACAAAACCGAATTTAAGAAATAAACATCAAAGAAGTACCTAACCGTTATTCAGTCTCAAAGTCGAGAAAGCAATGCAAAATCGTGAGAATTTCCATCGAAACAGTTGCGAACCGTTTCGATTCTCTTTCTTTTTTTAAACCTCAGACATACTATAGACACAACGCAGACAAGGACGTTAACATGGAACGCGAACATGTACGAGGGTTGTCCGGAAAGTTCGAGGACAAGGCCCGATACTTATTTCAGAATAAATAAAATTCTAATTCAGGCAAAACATCTATACTAAATGTGAAAAGAATACTTTTCATCAGAAACCATTTTCTTTTGATAAATGGGAACAATTTCATGGGGATGAGAATGAAAGGTGGTTGTACCGCACGGAGCAACGCGTACAAGTTAAAATTATCTGTCACTACCTGTGGGATCATTGGCAAAAACTCAATCATTTTCAAAGCTTCATTTATAAGTTTTATATGTTTACGTTTTTGCCATGATCACAGATAGATGCTTCTCTCTTCGCGGCCATTTCTCTGGACTGAAGCATTACTACTATCATTTGAACCTTCATTTTGGCACAAGCAATTACTGGTGAGCGTATTTTCACTGCCTTTTCAACCGTCAGAGGTGTCGTAACCTTCCGAAAAATCGCTTGTGCCATTTCTAAACAAGTGATCGGGATACACAAAGAAGTCATATACTTTTTAAGCATCTTAATTGTTTTTAAATGTGTCTGTCTTAAGTCATCACAAAATTGTGTTATTGTGTGTTGCTGCGTCCGTATGCTTGCCGTCACGTTTTTCAATGAAAGATCTGACATGTTGTCTTCACCTTTTCTACTTTTTATCCGTACATATCTAATATGTCGAAATAAATACTGCACAAACTGACGCCGGGTATCAAAGGTAATATAACATCTTGACATGCTTTGTTTGATTTTCAAGACCTAAATGTGAAAACCATGAGAAGTCTGTATTATAAAAAATGACTGTGTTGCGTGGAAGCCATCTTTCTGTATCTAAAGTTAATTGATTATATATATGTTATAAATTCGTCTAATTAATAGTAAAATGGAAAATAATTTATTTGATACCAGTTTCAGTGGGTATTTGCGCCCAACCTTTTAAAAGCGGACCAGAGAACTTTTGGACAACCCTCGTATATGTATATATGTCGGCGGAACTGGTGAGGTTAGAACAAGCAAGCTACGGAATACTGGTCCGACGCCCTAACCACTTAACCACGGTGTCTACAATATAATACTGGTCCGACCACCTAACCACTTAACCTCGGTGTCTACTATATAATACTGGTCCGACCACCTAACCACTTAACCACGGTGTCTACAATATAATACTGGCCCGACGACCTAACCACTATACCACGGTGTCTACAATATAATACTGGTCCGACGACCTAACCACTTAACCACGGTGTCTACTATATAATACTGGTCCGACGACCTAACCACTTAACCACGGTGTCTACAATATAATACTGGTCCGACCACCTAACCGCTATACCACGGTGTCTACTATATAATACTGGTCCGACCACCTAACCACTTAACCTCGGTGTCTACTATATAATACTGGTCCGACCACCTAACCACTTAACCACGGTGTCTACAATATAATACTGGCCCGACGACCTAACCACTATACCACGGTGTCTACAATATAATACTGGTCCGACGACCTAACCACTTAACCACGGTGTCTACTATATAATACTGGTCCGACGACCTAACCACTTAAGCACGGTGTCTACAATATAATACTGGTCCGACCACCTAACCGCTATACCACGGTGTCAACTATATAATACTGGTCCGACCACCTAACCACTTAACCACGGTGTCTACTATATAATACTGGTCCGACGACCTAACCACTTAACCACGGTGTCTACAATATAATACTGGTCCGACCACCTAACCGCTATACCACGGTGTCTACTATATAATACTGGTCCGACCACCTAACCACTTAACCACGGTGTCTACTATATAATACTGGTCCGACGACCTAACCACTTAACCACGGTGTCTACAATATAATACTGGTCCGACCACCTAACCGCTATACCACGGTGTCTACTATATAATACTGGTCCGACCACCTAACCACTTAACCACGGTGTCTACTATATAATTCAATGACATAGAAATAATCTCCTATATACAGAAGTCCAAAACAACGATACACTAAGAACATCTAGACCAAAGAACAACACAACGATCGGAAATTGGCGCAAATCTCACATGAGAATAAAAAACAGACGACTAACGAAGTGACAAACGCATGTTCACAGCCTAAAATTCATGAATAGTAACAAGAAACGATGCTACAATTATAATACACTTCAACATAGGAGCACAGCAAACGTAACTTAGTACTACTACATGTATAGAGAGGAAGGTTGAAGATCAGACCTAATTGTTCTATATTACTAGAATTAGAAACAAATAAAATATTTAAAAAATTCATTGCATATTTAATTATATGCACGTGTATTCGTTTACAAATGTATGTAATGCAATCATTATCTAGTACGTTGTATATAAAAGCAGCAAGTAATTCTATTCGCATTACGCTCAAAACGCAAGAATGTGAATTATTGTTTTGACATGGTTGAGGCATATTTGTAAACAATTTCATTAGAAAAGTAATTTCTGCTCCTTAGAACTCTACTTTAGAAATCTTTTAAGCTATAACTCACATTTTATGAATCTAGGTTCTAGTCTATAACTGTCTGCAAAGTAATAAAACCAACATTTCTTACTGTGTTCTGACAACCCCTTACGTAATCTATTTACATTTCTAACCCTACATTTCTTGATGATGAACTGAGCAAAGTACCATTCCGATACACGAAAACTCTTTACTATTGTATTTGTAAGTGACGACCTTGCTCCCCTTACCCCACGTTGTCTTTATCTAAATCATTTTCTATGGCAGGGCATTGGTTCCATTCATGTATAAACAATGTCATCGAAATTCTTGGTTTGCCAAGCAGAAAACTGCGCATTCTCAGAACACTAGTGTATTTAGCTTCAAAGTATACCATTAAGGGCAGTACGTAATCTCAACTATGAGCCAAATTCCTGTAAGTGTAAACGATAAATGCTTTTAAACCAGTACTGATTAGTTGTCATTAATTTTCTAATTATCTTATCCATATAAAGTATTGTCCTCCGTGTTTCAATAATTTGAATGTGATCGTTGTCTCTGTCTGTCCGTGTAGGTGGTGGGTTTGCTTGCTGTCCTTACCTTTATCACATCTCCGTCTGTCTTTGTACGTGGTTTTCTTGCTTCCTGTTCCCTATATCATATCCATGTATGTCTGTGTACGTGGTGGTTTTGTTTGCTGCCCTTACCTTTATCATGTCTCTGTCTGTCTGTGTACGTGGTGGTTTTGCTTGCTGTCCTTACCTTTATCATGTCTCTGTCTGTCTGTGTACGTTGTAATTTTGCTCGCTGTCCTTATGTTTATCATGTCTGTGTCTGTCTCTGCACGCAGTGGATTTGCAAGCTACCCTTACCTTTATCATGTCTCTGCCTGTGTAGTGTGAACGTGGTGGTCTTGCTTGCTGTCCTCACCTTAAACATGTCTCTGTCTTTATACTTGGTGGTTTTGCTTGTTGTCTTTACCTTTGTCATGTGTCTGTCTGTCTGTCTGTCTGTCTGTCTGTCTGTCTGTCTGTCTGTCTGTCTGTCTGTACACACTTGTAAGTGTTGGCTTTGCTTCCTTTCTTTACCTTTATGATGCATATGTTTGTCTTTATCTTTGTTATGTGTCTGTCTGTCTGTGTACGTGGTGGTTTTGCTGTATCAGGCGTGTGTGTTTATCTGTTCCTCCTAACCAAGATACTAAACTATGCTATGTTTCAACTTATTAACTTTTGTTATGCCCTTATCAGTATCTCTGTATAAAATCCTAATAAGAAAAATGCCTATAAATTCGAATATTTGACCAAACAGTCAATGGTTACATCAATATTGGCCCTAGGGCAATAATGCAAATTATTCACCGATACGTCACATCGTTTATGACGTCACGTCATTCATGACGCTATAAACTCTATCCATTTTTCCCGCTCTTTCTTTTATAGAATAAAATGAACGTAAACATGCCGGGCCAATCGTTTCGTTGCTGTAGTATTGAAGTAAGGTATAACAAAACAATTATTGACCGGGAATACGGGCAATATATGATTTATTGGACCTTCAGACAAAAATATAGCCCTCAGCCTTCTGCCTCGGGCAATATTGTATGATCAGGTCCAACCAATTATATATTGCCCTTATTCCCAGTCAATAATTGTATATTGAATTTGATTGCAAATAAAATAAATACACTATGCATAGTACATGTACCTACATTGGTAAATAACAACGAATTCTTAACTTCCGGTGTGAGCTGAGTAGGCTGTATTCATATGGACGTCATAGGAACAACTTTTTTTAGGGTTGTCACCAAGGCGTTGCGGTGTGAGCGGTCTGCTTTGTATGCTAGGCGAAGCCGCCGTACGGAGTTTACCTACTTTACATAATTGTACAATATCATATGAGTTCTTACATCATATTGTTTTGATTAAGTCACAAACCTGATCACTATACATAGTACATGTATACCTTTATCGGTGAATACAGACTGCAATTGAAAAAAAAGGGTGACGACAAATGGAGAAAAGGAAATAAGACATGTAAGAGGATAAAAATGATTGACGATATGCAACACATCAAATGTGATACCTGTGATATTTTTTGGAAAGACGAATACAATGTAGCGATATTTTATTACTCTCTTATCGACTATCATGCTTCTTTAAAAGTTAATTACCCGAAACGTGCATGTCTGATCCATGTTGCAAATTTGTCTGTTCTTTTATAAATGATGCTATTGAATTATGTGTTACTAAAAATCTATGTAATATTTTTGTTAACGTACATGTATAGATTAAAGAATAAACATTCTGAGCGAGTAGAGTCTGTTTCCCCGCCCCCACTAACATGTCTATTTATAAAATTGGAAATGTTCTTGCTTGAGCAGCTGGTTTGTTCCCAACGGTATTGTAACTCAATATTCATATTACTTGAAATAATCGTTAGTTATAGCTGTGGGGGTTACATACAGAAAAGACTTGTAACAGGTGTAAAGTAAACATGAATAAACTAGTAATTACAACCATATTTGCTGCAAAACCGAACATGTTAACAGTAGAATAACATTGGTCTTGAAATATTCTGCGTTGCTATGCTTTTAAAAATCTTCAGAAAAATCTATTTACAGTACATGAAATAGAACTATAAAAATTGATGTCACCTTTGTATTACTAAAAGGTTAAATGAAAATTTTCTTTTTCGGACAACCCATAGATCTAGGATAAGGCTTAGAAAATCCGAAGGCGTTCGTAACAATGCAGGAGTACTGTTGTACAGTAATGTGATTTATTAGGTAGTAAGTAATGTGATGTATGTATTTTACCTGGTGTTAGAATTCACCCTGACCAATAATTTTTTGTATGGGTGTATCTATCATACTATTAAGACAACTCGATATCTATATATAATATAATTAAATCTGTATGTTAACAAAAACGAAAAGCTATTGAATTTTGAGAATGATCTCAAGTAAGATTCAAACGTTTTACATGCATGAAAACATGTTAAGAAATTGAAAATTAATATGAAATAACAAAAACAGCCGGTCCGATAAACAGGGAAAGAAGGGGGAAATACCAATGAAGAGTAATACACCCCATAAACCATGGACTATAGAAATCAATTAACGACCTAGGTCACCTAGGCGTGAGCAACACTCTATACCTCATTATATGGATTTATTGGGTATCAAATATCTATTATTGTTGCACGGTCTACGCCCTCGGAGGACAGTAGAATAACCCTTACTTGTTTATACATTGTACATTAAAGGTACAACATCCTTTTTCACGTTTCCTTCAATAAGACAGTAAGATGTGTGAAGCTATATATATATACGAATATTGCACCAAATGTATATGGATTTACTCGTGTTTGAAATCTACATAGGATGAAACTTTTACAGAGAAATAGCCTTAATGTCTTATGACATTTCAACATTGAATTCAATTTATCGGGACTTTCAAAAATGTTATTAAATGAAAATTCGTTGCTACTACAAGCCCAGGTACTGAAGTGTAAGTGTATGATTCTTGGGAATCTGATTCAATCTTAATTTCTTGGTCAGTGAATCATTCACATTTGTTCTTTCAAATAAAATAATTGATGATTTTACACGTTCTTTTTGAACAGTGAAACTTGTTACACAGTTCCCCAAAAAGTTGAAGTTGCTCATTTTTACCAACCAAAAAAAAAAAATAGAAACAATTGTTTATGTAAATAAAATCCTGCTCTCTGGTGGCAGAGTTGTAACTCCTCTTTTTTTCTTCATTTATTTGGTGAAAAAATAAACGTGAAAATACAAATCCTCACAATCATAAAACAAGAAAGTCGGTCGCAATTGTTCTGCTTTTACTTTGCGCAATTTTTGGACATTAAACAGTTTTAAAGAATTTGAATCGTTTAATCTACAAAAGAATCGTAAATTTTTTGTGGATTCCCGGTTACTAAGACTCCTTGGTTTATGTAATCTACAGTTTTCCATGATATTTTTCTGCTTCTATTACGTCTGAATATTACGAAATTTCCATTTAATTGGCCACTTTATTTTTACGACAGTCTGGAAAAGATCTCCCTTCACAACAAACACCGAGGTTGATGTAGAAATTAATATTTAGACACTTATTGAGCGGCGAATGATTCTCTTTCATGCTGCATAAAAATGGCAAGCAATTTTATTGTGAAATAAAGACAAACCTCTTGTAAACAGTTTCGTTTCGAAGTCTGAAATAGTTAACCGAGAATTGAGATATTGTATTCTTAAAGCTATAATCCTTTTTCTTTTTTTTGCCTTGAGCACTAGTAATGAGACATAACCTATTTAAATGCGCATATGGGGTACTGAAATATTGACAATTATATAGTACTTGATCATGTGTGAAAATATCATTATTTTTCTAATCTCTTGTTATAGCACTGTTAACTTTTTTTTTATTTTCTGGTGATTTCCGTGAGAATTGCTTTCAAGAGGAAATTAAAGTTAGAGTTGCAAAGCTCTATTTTCATATTACGTAATATTGGAAAGCAACATCAACAATAAATTACAAAACTTCAGTTTGTTTCATTATTTCAGAATAGAGTAAAACTCCTTGTAATCATTGCTGAATGGATACTTTTCGGAAAAATACATGTTTTTTTAATGAAAATTCGCAGAAAAAAATTCATTCTCTTGTGTGTTCTGCTATCAAAGATTCAAATATTAGAATACATACTATTTATCATACTCTTTAGAAAAGAGATAATTTAGATTTCGTACTTCGAGTCAAACTCTAAGTTTTGGGGTCAAAACATTGATTATTTGCATACATTCCTGTGCTATTTTTAGAAACAGCCATTTTTCTCAAAAACTCAATAGGGTACATATTGATTTGACTACTTTAGGATAAAGCAATACCGGCTTTATACGTAGAAAAAATATGCAACTGTACACCTTCTACCTATAAATAAGAATTACAAGTTTTTGCCATGGCAACCAGCAAAATCGTATCTATAAGAAAATACAGCCCTAAGAACTGTTTTTTTTTTTTTCAGTATTTCTATAAATAGCCTTTAATTCATACAAAGGCTACAAGAATCACGAAAAATATAGATATCTATGATTTCTTGAAACTCCATGAGGTATGTTTGGATATCATGCGGAATTCTCCAAAAAGACGACAATGTTAGAATAGGTAAACAATGAACGTTTGTAGCGGTACACACACTCACACAGGATACAATGAACATCAGATACAAATACAGGTATAATAAAAAGTATTTGAGAAGTGTCTTATTTTCTTATTTCTTATTGTCTTGTTTTGTAGATATTGTTTTCATTTTCGTGCGGCGTGAACATCGATGGTAGCCAATCAAGGAATGCTTACTCCTCCTGTGCACCTGGTCCCATCTTAGCTTGCTGGAGGTCCATCGGTGTTCAGTTTGGTGCTCCGTTGTGAGTGCTGTTGAGATTGTCGTCAGGATCTTCTTTACTTCATATTTGTGGTTGATTATAGTAGCAACAATATCTGTGATAAATTTTCCTGGAGATTAAGAGTTATATATGCTTTTGTACTATAAATTGCATTTTGATACACAGACATCATTTCCTTGATTCCATAATGCGCTTTAAGTCACTCTAATTGTAAAGTTAATGTCGCATGGCAGTGATCGCGTAGAATAAGTAACAACGATTTCCCATTGCAAAGCTGCCAATCACTAGTGGAAACTACGTAACTTAACCGGAAATAGACTAAAAACATCTATCATGAATATTTGTCTACTATTTATTAATTTATCATTAATGAATTTATTCCGGGGTTAACAGTCAAAATTGAATGAAATATACAACTGAATGAATGAATCGGAATAGTGATGAAGTATTTTAATTCCTGCACAACCCTTCTATAATCACAAACCCTTGGTAAACTATAAGATCACAAATCCCCTTGTCAAATATGAGAATTAGCGAGAGGTTTCAGGCAAGACTACCCTACACAGATCATAACGGAATAAACCCACATGATCATAAACCCTGGGTACTTATATTGCTGATGAGATAAAAACAAATTTCGTGAAAAGAATTAGCCGGATAGTAAAAAGAAACTTGATAACATGATAAACCAATTCCGAAAGCATCATGATTTTATGATGTAAGTAGCGTGAGAGGATAGAACTATCTGTCAGATGGAGTTAAATGATACCAGTATGTATGAAGATAGATGATGTGGCATCTAGCAGAGACTACACATTACTACAATGACAAAGTGCAAATTGTTGGATGTTTGTCTATATGAGGTGTCATTTTATGTTTCTGTATAGACATATTGCAGCTAAAATATCTTATTGCCAAGACAATATGAGGATCGTGGGAGAATTTATACAATATAACCATATTATAAGGACATTGTAAATTAAATCAACCATTTAATTGAGATTTCTCACAGTTTGCATTTTCTTTCTAGTATTTATTTTAGTAATTACATTAAACATTTTCATTATTTACGATATTTGATAACGATATCTTGCGAAAGTATGAATACGTTATGGCGAAGTGGAAGCATCTTAACTTGGCTTGAGGTAACAAGTGTCTGATGCATTAAAATTGGTTTGAAATATTATTCAAGAAGTTTTGAACACTTCAAATTTCAAAATGTCAAAATTCTAGGATTCCCTTGATCACGGGAAATTTAGGTATAGACTGATCAGATTAAGATGTAGCCACTTAGGTTCCTTGCCCTACTTATAGAAGAGTCCAGGTCCATGGCAGGAATTTCAATGCAAAAGTAACAAGTCCTTATTGACAACGTCACCAAGTTTGAGACTAAGCTACAAGAAAACCAAAGAGCAGGTGACAATGCTTGTTGACAGATGAGATAGAAAAAAACACCCACATTGCAGAAACCTTGACTTTATCACTCTAAACAGCGATATTAAAGGAAAAGGCGAAACAGCGTCAGCACATAAGAGCCCTCTGTGGCTCTTCCTGTTAGCATTTTCTTTCTTTTTTTCCTGTAAGGTATCCTGGACTACTTTTCAGCCGTTACACTGGCAAATTCAGAGCAACATCCCTTGGATGTCTCATTTTTACTTTGTAATGAACATTGAATACATGCTTTCTGTGAGATTTCAAAACACACAAACATTGTTTGTGTAGAAATCGAAAATAAAAAGTTTACGTTAGACGGACGGACGGATGTCAAATGAACTTCCGATATATTTATGTTTTATCATTATTTAACCTTTTTACTTTTTAGACTGATATATTATCTACCCATAAGGGTACCACATACATGTACCTATTATCAGTGCAATTAGATTAAGTAAAACATTACTAATTATATTATATAAAAGAAAGTTTCCTAGGCTCTGCTGCATGATGTTTTCAAATACATGTACATTGTTATAACCAATGCTTGACTTTTTCTGTTCATGAATACATGCAAATAAAAAATGTTCCAAATGACTTGAGGGCCGAATACCACCTCATTTCCATCGTGTGTTTGCTTTCATCCAGTTTTTGCTTTCGAGCTCTAACACCGTAAGCCAAAGAAGTTGAGAATTTTTTTTTTATTCTCGTATCTATTTAATCTCTCTGGAGAAATATCCATGAAATGTTCTGCTTACATATGACGTTAAAGATAAAAATCGGTTTATAGTAATTAAGTATATATAACAAATGTATGGAGATCATATCGTTACCGCCAGTCTGCTCTATTTGAAGAAACCTACTCTATATATGCATTACTCACAGATGTTTCAGATATTGGTGTAACACAGATAAATTGTTTTCATTCAGGATTATCAATAACGCCTATATTGATTATCTTCAATATGCCTAGATAATTATAAATGTATAAATAAAAGTTATATGAAAATGTAACGAGCAATTTTGGTGCATGAAGAGTAGTGCCTTTGCTTCCTGGGAGCAAGAAAATGTCAATAAAATAGCAATATGCAAGCAAATCCATCATGTAATTTGCGGAGTTTGTTTTAGGTATTACAAAACATTATAGTAATATAAAACATCCATGATGTATCACTATAATTAAATGATTCAGATCAGCTATCGTTACTTCTAGTCTGCTTTATTTTAAGAAAAACTACTCTATGCATTGCTCACAGATGTTTCAGTCATCGGTGTAGCACGGTTAAATTGTTTTGATTTTAGATCATCAATAACGCATATATTGATTACTTTCATTTTGACGAAGCAAATGTAAAAAAAATAAAAAGATAAAAGTTTTATGAAAAAGTAGCAATGTGATACTTAAAGAGTGTTTTTGCTTCCAGGGAGCAGAAATATGTAAAACCTCTGCAAGCAATTCCATCTCATAATTACAGATTATATGAAAGGACCTCGCACGAATTGGCGGGGAATCCGCCCAGATAGCAAAATCTCCTCCAGGGTTACTAAAACTTTTTTAAGGTATAAAATATATATTTATAGATAGAAAAACTTTATGATAAATCCATGTATATTAATCAAAATTTTGAGCCTTTTCAAACCCCCCCCCCTCCTTTTTTTATATTTCGTTCGCCTGGTTGACATCGTTCCCCACCTTGCTACGGAATCTTAATTGTCATGCTGGTAGATCTTGTCAAGCTAAAGTTTCTATTAAAAGGAAATCCTGTAGCAAGGTGAGGAACACTACTCTAAAAACGTTTTCCAGTTTCCATAGGCTTTAGTGTTAAAAACTAATGTTCTAACAAAAATTATACACAAAATATAGGTCGCATGTTTAAAATATTACTATTTCCAAAAAAATCAGCAAATTTCTTAATGAATTCAGAATTTTAATTTCTTTTATGAGAAAACAATTTTTTCGGTCCCAACTGGGCGGAATTCCCTACAAATCGTTCGAGCTCCTTTACAAAATTTACATTAACATTCATGAAAATTCATAACGTTGTTAAATGCATCAATATCTCATATTTTCATGAAAGGGTAGGAATGAAATAAATGAGTGCTAACTTATTCATAGTTTTATTTTAACTTAAAAGAAACTTTATACATTATGAAAAAGAAAGAAGGGGAACTATCAAGTCGTTTAATTGCAGTTTTGAATAACGAGTTTAATGAAAGTATGCGCTCTGAAGGTTGTGCCATATGTATCATATAAGAAAGATAATTCTGATGAACTAACGCCATTTCATTTTGAGGTGTTCTTAACTCTGGGATATCAGAATATATTTAAAGGTAATAAGTTTTTCCTCATACCTTTACGACATACATATTTTATTCCCACCATAAGATGCAAAAATTAATTTTCAAACTAAACCTATTTACCCTAAATAGAGAAAAACAAAATTATCAGAAGAAGAAAAAAGTTCTTGGCTATGACCGATGACCATGGAATTATACTTTCAAAGGGGGTTTGTCTTTAGTTTACTCCTTTTTTTTTCTTTTGTTACTTGTCAATTTTATTTAATGACGGTCTGTTTTTGCATAACAGTCTCTATAATTTCATTTCTATTCCCTGGTTCTGAATCAAAACTTGCTTGGTTTACCTTTAAAAAATGAAAGAATTGCAAAGGAACTAAAATGCAAAGAACAAAAAGAAAATAGAAAAGAAATCAATTCATTAAATTAATCATATGATTATATTAATTGCAATTCACATAAAATAGTGCCTTACCTTTAAGTTGATTTTTCCTATTCAAAGCAACTTTTCTGACTTCTTTAAAAGGTCTTCAATATTCCCTGACTGTGAAACGGAACCTCTCAAGGGTCTGTAAACACTACCAACGGCACTGCATTTGGCGCCAGTTTAAAATCGCTCGTCGTCATTGATCGATTTTAAGATGTTCCGAACGGCCCCCAGCTGTTGACATAATCGGGGACTCAGGTTTTCACTGGTTTTCACTTCGTGTTCGATTAATCAGTCAGCCAATAAGGAACGTATTGTGGTGATCAATATACTTAGCAAGTCACACTGTGGCTAATTGTATTTGCTTATTCTTCGCAACAAAGCTGGGATGGCACTTTTCTCGGATTATCCACTTTACCTTTATTATTACAAGATGAGCTCATTGATTAAATATAATAAAAATACTGTTTTTCTTTCATGTTTTCCAAGACGTTACACATATGTATGTTAATGAAAATTTCAAGCGGTGCCGGGAAAACTTTTGCAACTGTTTAAAACGTCCGATTTGATTTGGGTCTTTTCTGTTCTGTTTTAGTATCATATAACGATGAAATGTAATCTTGATAAATTCTATGTGCCGTCAGCTGTCTCTGGTAAAAAAAATAATGGTGAGTAATTTGATTACGTATATTGATTGGCACATCAGATTATGGTAATTATTTGTATGTATAGCAATAAATAACGATGGAGACTGCTCAAGAGGAAAAAAAAAGATTGACAGAGTTCGTCGTTGTCAGATCATGTAGGAAATAAGATCTCTCTGATAGTACTCATAGCAAACTAGCTATCTTAGTAGGCATCATGAAAAGGATCTTTATCTATACATTGTGCGTGCACATATTGGCGAAGTTCAATATCTGTAAGTCCGACAACAAATCGGCTAAATATCGAAAATTAAAGAAGATATCCGACTCTCTTCCTAGAGACCGTTCTCATTTTGTTTTTTCATGCCTTGTGAGGCTCTGAGGTATTATGAAATAAATATTTTCTAATATTATATAACTAGGATGTAACGTCGATTCTGATTGGCTGACGCGCGAGTCATTATTTTCCGATAATGACCGCTGACTGAAGATAATGTTTCGGTGTGGTATTTGTCCTCATTTCAGTATTTTCGAGAAAAAAATTTTCTAGTTATTTTGTTAAATATTAAAAGTTGAGATATACTTTTCACAAAAAAAGTGCAATTTAAAAATGTTGAATTCTTGATGAAAGATTATGTGTGTATATTGTTTTGAATCATTATTTTAATCATATATAGTCTAACTATTCCTTATATAATATAACAAATAAGGACCCAGAGGCTCCGAGATATTATGAAATAAATATTTTCTAATAATGTTCATTAAGGCTCTCGGGGCAGCAAAAACAAAAAGGAATAATTTTTAAAGCAAAATTTGTCTTTTTCCGATATAACATATAAAATTACCGCAAGTAGTACAAACGATTTTCAAGCCTTAAAAATCTATATTTTTCATTTTCCCCTTTCAGAATATATGTATTTCATATATAAAAGAAAGTAGGGGATCTTCAACAACACAGCAAGTCACCAAAACATAACATGCAAAACACAGAGCCAACATGCACAATAAAATACGTAACCGGGAAAGGAACACCAAGCACGACATAAAAACATCAAATACAAAATACATCACGCAAACCAACGAGAACAATGGATGGGCAATCGATGCCGACTTGGGAGGATCATCTGCCATATCAGCAAATTGTGTGGTATAATTTAAGGTATTTTACTAGGAATAATAATTACCATACTCTTCAATGAGAACACACACAGATGGGGCCAAATTAACCAAGCATAGACAATGGGAAGCTTAAAAACAAAGGAGGGGATCTCCAACAAAACCCTAAAACACCCCAATGCAAAAACACAAAGCAGACAAGCACAAAAGAGACACATAAGGGACAAGAAACGTCAACGCACAACACAGAAACATCAAACACAAAGGACTACACATAAACCAACCAGACCAATGGGCAACCGGTGCCGACTTAGGACGGCCATCTGCCACGGAAATAGCAGAAGGTGTGGTTATCCTGGATTACGTGTGCACAACCCTCCCATTTTTCCGATTACCCAGAGGTCTCAAAGAACGTACAATTGTGGCGTAAAACAACCTCCTCACTGTTAGATGACCACACACAAACAAGACCACAAAACGCAGGGGCACAACACAGATGAATATATATGTAAATAGATATCAAAAGAGGGCGTACGTAACGCACACATAAAAGACAGGAGACCAATATTAAGCCTGTGTCAATGACGCACACTGTAACTGCCTCATCACTATCTACTGACTGCTGACTGCACTGACAGGACCGTAAGAAATAGAGGACCTACAAAAACTCTGTAAATCCACGCTTAAAAACTCTGCCTTATATCACATTGACAGATAAACTCTTCTGATGACCAGTTGCAAATAAGCTCCATCCGGTCAAGTCAGTTTCCTACGACTATACACAAAGTTAAGAAATCAAAGTATGAAAATCACTTTGTCTTGAATTAATTACCACTGATGATGGTTTTATATCCGAAACACGTGCCTGGTGTATAAGAATTGGTTTGAAATATTGTTCAAGAAGGTAATTTTCTTGCATCGTCCGGAATGTGCATGTCTGGTGCACAGAATCTAAAATGTTCATGTTCACTTTTCTCAAATGCTCAAACAATCAGTAAATAATGTACGAAATGAACATGTTTTGAACACTGTTCTTAGAATATATTGACTAAATAATGATAATCAAACAAGGTATTTGGTGCACAATGTTTTCCTTCGGTTTTTCTTTTTTTTCTGAGGGGGAGGGGTGTTTGTTTTATAGCTGGTTTTGTCATTTCGCTGATCAACACAGAGCATGTCTTATTTTACTGTTATTTTACTGTTATTCAAGACGAATAGAGTCTTAAGCAGTTGCATCGTAATTTCCCTTCTCATATGTCTTCAAGTATATTACCAAAAAGTTTTGGATCACTTGGATTAATTTGAGTTAAAGATTATGGTAAGGCACGGTCCATTTGATATTCGGGTTTTGGGCTTAGGTTTTTCGGAAAAAAATAACTTTGCTATGAATTTGGATGAAAAAAAATAATTTGGCTATGGTGTGACAGAATAAATAATCTTGGTCCTATGATTGCGTGTATATGATCTGAATTGAAGAAATTACCTCAAAATTCAGAAAATTTTTCGACTCGCCTCTTTCTCAAATGCTCAAACAATCAGTAAATAATGTACTTCATGATATAATAGATATATAGAGTACAAACTGTCAGTTAATTTACAAATTGTCTTGAGGCCCCACCATACCTTTTTTCTTGTACCTTATACTGTTATATAAGATTTATATACTAACAGATTTATATCGCAAGAATATTTTATCACTCTATTTAGAAATGAATAAAACTTTGGCATAAAAATTAGAAATATTTACAGTTTTGAGAACAAATAAATTACTTCTGTAATAATTGATAAAATTGACATTTTGTACACAAAGACATATTATGATAGAAAAAGAATTTTGACTGAAATAGATAATTTTGCCTTGGTTCGGTTCCCAAAAATAATCTTTAGCTGACAACCCCCCCCCCCCCCCCCCCTGAAAATCAAATGGACGGTGCCTAAGCAAAGTTTTATTTCCTGCGAATATCGTAAATGTCACAAAAATACTTTTCTGTTTTGACTGGCTGAATTTATTTAATCTGTTCACGCAACATGTTCTATTGAACTCCTCTGGAATCGTGTCATCTAGGAAGGACTAATATCTGATGTAATGAAAGGAACATGAATGATAAATGCATCTCATCCAAAACTTAATCACGGAATTCTTCCTGCATTCTCAATAGGTCTTTTATCCCCTTGCAAAAGCCAAACAATCAACGAAGGATAATGAAATTTTGCGCTATCATATCTTTCACGTGGTCGGTATTACATAAAAGACTTTTGTATGTGAGAAATCCGGTGTATATTACGAGCTAAGACTTTATTTATGATTGATCATTGATATCAAAAGATCCCAGCATTTTACTGGAGGAAAATAAATAACAATGCTCATTTCAAAGACGTCCAGATTGTTTATCCTATACTGGGTGTTCTACCGTAAACATCTCTGCTTTCAATCTGAAGCTTATTACTATGAATTATTATTTTTTGTTCTCCACATTGTATTCTAATTCAAATCAAGAATTATAAACCACTCTGATTTATTCTAGGATGATAAAAGACATAAATTATTTTGTATACATGTAGATCTAGCTTGAATATGCCAACTAACTTAGTCAATCAACAAAGTTTTTGAAGCCTCTATATATCACTCATATTCCTACCACTGTCATCTTAATAATTCAAGAAGAACAAAATCAGTAAAATACATTGCGTACTTAACTTATTTCAAGAGAGAAAAAATCCTTTTCCTCTTTTTCTTCTTGTTCTTGTTCATTTTTTTTTTTTTTTTATTTTTTTTTACATTTTGGTTCATGATTACGATTGAAAAAAATCTAAATCATGAGAGATCAATTGAAATAATTCCTTTTTTATAAACTGAGTGAAATTATTTAAGGCCTTGATGGAGATGCCAAAAACTGTAGCCAAATATTGTCCTTGTCTGATATCTTGTTATGCACAAATTGAGAAACCGGAGGAGGTCAGACTTTGAATTTGAAATACGTCTTTATAAAATCTATATCAAAATACCTAAGCAGACGAAAAATATGCACTACGATGTGAGATTTTTTGGAGTCATCTTATTTTTTTACGGCTTCAATAAAATGTTAAGAATTGTATACTAATTGTGTATAAAATTTGCACTAATGTACGGAAGCCAGTTCGTGCCATGTTATATTTTTTTACTATCTCCTAATTACGAGAAACGTTTCTCGTAAGTACGAGAAACGTTTCTCGTTAGTACGAGAAACGTTTCTCGTAGTTACGGGAAATTTTCTCGTAGTTACGGGAAATTTTCTCGTAGTTACGGGAAAGAATTCTCGTAGTTACGAGAAAAAATTCTCGTAGTTACGAGAAAAAATTCTCGTAGTTACGAGAAACTTTTCTCGTAGTTACGAGAAACTTTTCTCGTAGCTACGACAAACGTTTCTCGTAATTACGACAAACGTTTCTCGTAGTTACTAGAAACTTTTCTCGTAGTTACGAGAAACTTTTCTCGTAACTACGAGAAACGTAATTACGAGAAAAGTTTCTCGTAACTGCGAGAAATGTTTCCTACGAGAAATGTTTCTCGTAACTACGAGAATATTTTCTCGTAACTACGAGAAATTGTTCTCATAACTACGAGAATATTTTCTCGTAACTACGAGAATATTTTCTCGTAACTACGAGAAATTGTTCTCATAACTACGAGAAACGTTTCTCGTAACTACGAGAAAAGTTTCTCGTAATTACGAGAATGTTTTCTCGTAACTACGAGAAAAGTTTCTCGTAATTACGAGAATGTTTTCTCGTAACTACGAGAAAAGTTTCTCGTAATTACGAGAATATGTTCTCGTAACTACGAGAAAAGTTTCTCGTGACTACGAGAAAAGTTTCTCGTAACGACGAGAAAAGTTTCTCGTTACTACGAGAAACGCTTCTCGTAACTACGAGAAACGTTTCTCGTAACTACGAGATTGTAAAAAAATATAACATGGCACGAACTGGCTTCCGTACTAATGAAATCAGAACATTAAATTAAAAATTCTGCAGCTAAATAAAAAGCTTCCGGTTTTCATTATTTCTCTACGATTAAAATGATTGGATAAGGAGCATAACAAGAGAAATAAAAGATTCAAGGAAGACCAGAAACAAACAAAAATGACATCTAAACACTGAATCAATAAATACTGGATATAAGGGAGCAACCATTTTATTTTTATGGGGGGGGGGGGCAGGAAGACTTTTGCCGGCCGGAAATTTTTTTTCGGCCATTTAAAGAGCCGGAAAATTTTTTTTGCCGGCCCTTCGGGCCGGATTATTTTTTTTAATAATTTTCCAATGTTGAAAATTACTCTAAAGTTTAAATAATTCAGCGTGATTTTCAGCCATATTAAACATCAAACACACAATGAGTTCATCTCTTGCCAGCAGGTCACTTCATTTTAATTTCTTGAATGGCATATGGTGCCTATAATCTGTTTACTAAAATGATACTCAACGGAGACAGGCTATATGGTGCTAATGACTTTTGAATTTTATTTATTCACTCCAAATTGCGTAAAGTTTGTTCTATTTTTTTTTATACTTTGTTTATGATACACAAAAAAGTGTTTATTTGGCAGTGGAAAGGTTGGAAGAGAGGGGGGAGGGCAATTTCATGATCCGGAAAATTTTTTTCGCCGGCCCTTCGGGCCGGAAAATTTTTTTCCCTAAAATTTCGATCCGGAAATTTTTTTTTGCAAAGTCTTCCTGCCCCCCCCCCCCATAAAAATCAAATGGTTGCTCCCTAACTGTATATCAGTATGACGAAAATCGCACGAGGAAATACAACAAAGCAATTCACCACATGAGCAATAGATAACTTCCTTCTTTTTCTTTCACGTTGCTTCAGCATGTTAAGATGAACATATGAACAGTGTTATAATTCATGATCTCTAGATCTGAGATAGGATATACATACACATTCTTATGATGTGTGTTGAAAGTTGGAAAGTTTCACGATGCCTATCTTTTTATTAGAATATGTTATTGGCTGATTACATAAAAGGTTCATTCTGGATGCTGGTATCCTCATGCGGCCTTCATAGAGATGTTTATTATCAACTATCATTATTTAACTGACCCCGGAGTATCATGATATATAACAAAGAACCTTTGGGAATCATTACAACTTTTTCGTTGAAACTTAAGAGTACAGTAACTATCGTGTTCAAGAAATTAATTAGATTCCCAGGTAATTAATCCTACAACGCACTAAGGCCTTATACATCATGCCATACAGAAAAAAGATACGCTAAACGCTTGATAAATCGAGCTGTAGTTCTGTTTGAATGAATAATCAAGGAATGCTTAGTGACATAATTCTGTTACGTTTTGGTTACAAACTGATCCTATGATACTTTCATCACGAATAGAATAATCCTATCACATATGTCATAAAACAGCAAAGAACAAGTCATGTAATTATGTGGACTTATGTAAATTTTTGCTGTGTGGGCAATGCTGAAAAATACTTGGTGATAGTTAGGACACTCGTACTTTACTTTTGAATCTGTAAGCATTCATGAAACATTTTCAAAGAAATGAATGTCATTTCCTCTGCCTGTCGATGTAAATTGGTGTATAAACTGCATAATACATTATTTCGCGAAACGGACTTTATTTTGTTTTGTGCATCGATTTTGGTCTATTCATCGCTTACAGTAAAATTATTACAATTATTCAATAAGATTACATAACTCAACTTGCTACAAGCATATTATTTATAGAGAATCCTTAGGTATGAATTTGATATGTCCTTACACATATAGTTACATGGAATTAGTAATATAAGTCAAACACAAAAGCCGAGACCATATACCTATATCGAAAGTCTTGTGAATTTTGGGAAAAACGCAAATCAGACCTTTCTTACGCGAAAAGAAAATAGGACAAACAGACGGAGACAATGACATAAGCCCCAGAGAAAACACAATGGACAATTTATTTAATAACGCATCTCAAGTGTACATGTAAACGCGGAAGACATTGTAGAATGCATTGTAAGTGGCACTGTTGTAACGCGCCGTACTAATTTTACATATCTAATGGAAATATAGTGTCCAAGTAGGTAGGATAAAAAAGGAAGGCCAATCCCAATTTCTGTCTTAGTGTCACCAATAATTTCGCTGATTATATGGCCACGGAATGACCAAAATTTTATCCATCCAAATTTCTCTCTTAGTGTTATCCATAGTATCGCTGATTGCATGGCCACGGAATGGCCAAAATTTAATCCATCCAAATTTCTGTCTTAGTGTTATCCATAGTATGGCTGATTGCATGGCCACGGAATAACCAAAATTTAATTCATCCAAATTTCTGTCTTAGTGTTATCCATAGTATCGCTGATTGCATGGCCACGGAATAACCAAAATTTAATCCATCCAAATTTCTGTCTTAGTGTTATCCATAGTATCGCTGATTGCATGGCCACGGAATGGCCAAAATTTTATCCATCCAAATTTCTGTCTTAGTGTTATCCATAGTATCGCTGATTGCATGGCCACGGAATGGCCAAAATTTAATACATCCAAATTTCTCTCTTAGTGTTATCCATAGTATCGCTGATTGCATGGCCACGGAATGGCCAAAATTTAATCCATCCAAATTTCTGTCTTAGTGTTATCCATAGTATCGCTGATTGCATGGCCACGGAATGACCAAAATTTAATCCATCCAAATTTCTGTCTTAGTGTTATCCATAGTATCGCTGATTGCATGGCCACGGAATGACCAAAATTTAATCCATCCAAATTTCTGTCTTAGTGTTATCCATAGTATCGCTGATTGCATGGCCACGGAATGACCAAAATTTTATCCATCCAAATTTCTGTCTTAGTGTTATCCATAGTATCGCTGATTGCATGGCCACGGAATGGCCAAAATTTAATCCATCCAAATTTCTGTCTTAGTGTCACCCATAGTTTCGCTGATTGCATGGCCACGGAATGGCCAAAATTTTATCCATCCAAATTTCTGTCTTAGTGTTATCCATAGTTTCGCTGATTGCATGGCCACGGAATGACCAAAATTTAATACATCCAAATTTCTCTCTTAGTGTTATCCATAGTATCGCTGATTGCATGGCCACGGAATGGCCAAAATTTAATCCATCCAAAGGACCAGAGCCACGAACGGCAAAATCGGCCTAATTTGCCACAACGTTCATCTTTTATATTTTGATAATACCATATTTCAGCAATTCAGAACTGGCCAATTTTGTGATTTACGGCCTTGTTGAAGCAAAATATTTTAATGTGAATTGAGGGTATGGTATATTGTTTGCGACGTCATTTGACGTCATTTTCACATATGACGTCGCATAATGCCAGGACAAGTACCATGAATTACTAAGTATTAGAAATGATAAGAGATATTTCTACATTGAGAAAATGTGTGAAATATTAATTTAAAGAAAACATATTTTAAAAATTTCTATAAATACAAGATGTGTACAATTTATCATGTACAATCCTTGTTTGTTTTGCCTTTGCTCGAAATCACAGGCAGAAAATGTTCGTCCTGGAGCTACAGTATGCGTGTCTTCAATGTAATACTTTTACTTTTTGTATTCGTTTAAATCGCGTAAGATGTAAGCTGCATCGATCCACAAGAAATTGATGTCATTATTCATGATTATATGAAAAAAAAAATCAAAGAAAGACTTGAAGTCATGTTTACCATCTTCATGAATAACGGATTCGATACGTTCAAACTGTCCTAGAAGAGTGTTAGGCTGTATCAGATCAGACATAGGAATACCATGTATGCTTCTTCATTTTTTCCGAAAATTTCTGAAATACCGTTAAATTCAAAGATTTTCTCGTAATAAAGTTGTCAGAACATCTCCAATCAAAAGTGAATACCCCTGTACAACATCAAAACACGGTTCTATATCTGCTGCAGATCTAGATAATTAAAGCATCCACTTAATTTTGCCGTAGATACACCAGTGTCAGTGATGTATGAAGATGAACATTGATGTGACTCAATTTGACATCTACAAGTACTTCAAATTTGTTCCTATAAACTAGTAGGCTCAAATTACACGTATCAGTTTTTAATCCAATTTCGCGGTCAGTTGCTGGACTAGACAGAGATAATACATCGGCTAAATTGAAAACCCCTTCCGTACACTTCGGTGCATATGAGTCAATGACTCAATATAAATAAGTACAGCTAAAACTCGAGTTGAAAAATGAGAAAAATAATGTCTTAATTTATTGCATGGTTTTCCTTCTAAAATCAGTGTGTAATACCCATTTGCAGAGGTTGTGGCGGATACAGGAATTAGGGGACGGGAAATTTCTAACTTAAAAGCGAAGGGTCCCATTCGGGTCAATGGTAGCGGACTTTGAACATAGAGAAAAAACGATGGTTGCATTTTGAATATTTCGTATTTTAAATTACTTTTCATGCTCCCGTTCTTATCATGACATATATAATTATTGATAAGAGAAATACGTGTGACTCTTCTCACATGTATGTGCTAGCACTAGTACAAGTGTTGGGCAATCGAAAGTTAAATCATAATCGATAAGCGGAAATAATCGGATGGGCATAACCCATTATTATTATAATCGGAAAATTCAAAACATTTCTTTTTTTCATTTTGCAACCAACAATGAATTGAAATAAACACCAAATCATTATTTCTTTGAATAAAATTGTTTTATTGAGTAAATCACTTTCGATCACAACTACTATGAATACCCTATCAATTCGTTCAAACTTCTTTTTCTTGAATAACATGCAACAGAAAACGTCATACACTAGTATGTACTTTGAAGTACAAGGAAAAAAATAATAGTATAAAAGGGAAATACACGAATTTATCAAAACCAAGATACTAAATCGGACAATCCGGTAATCAGCGATGTCGGTGACAATCGCGTTTGATTTTCAACATCGATTAGTTATGTTCATCGCTGGCCATTCAACGACCGACAATCGATCGTCAGCGATAATCGTTCCATAACTAAACTAGAATCCGTTGCCATGACTCCCATTCTGATACATTTTTAGTGTCATTTTGTGTGAAGAGAGAACATTTTTCGAAGAAGTGTAGATCTATTTACTCCGATTAATCGATTCTCAGAGATAGAATCGATAATCGGCGAGTTGGATATTTTAGAGACGATAGCGACGATGACTGCGACTATCGTTACAATAATACAGCGTGTATTAATGTGAACAAGATAGAGATCTAGGTATGGAATACGAATACATGTACTCAATGATTCGCGCTTAGAGGAATGACAATTTAGGTATGTTACACGAATAAGAAAACCACTGATCCAAATCTGCCAGAACAGTACCATGAATGTGACAAAACGATGTCATAGATGCACAACCTTATTAATTTCTGGATCGATGGACTGTAGCAAATGTGATTAATGTTCGAATGTTATGTATTGTAGCGTTCGCGTACTTTTTAAGAATCATTTTTTTTTTCACATTTTTGCAATATCGGATGATTGGCGAATCTAAAGGGAGGGATGAGGCCAGGGCGAGAAGGGGAGCATGTTCTAGACTCTCCCTTTTTTGCGGTCAGCATTTTTAATGACGTGATTTTTGTTTTCAGAACTTGATGATAAAGCTTTTATAACAGTACGGCGTCCTTGAAAATTATTTATTTAATTTTACAAAATTTTCAAATGCAAAATATTTCTTTTCATATGAAAGTTTACGTTCTCATTTGTATAAATTCAAATTTTTAGGCGAATCTAACGCATACATTCTATTCTATAGCCGTTTGAAAACGTTATTTTTAATTTGGGGTGCGCAGCCCTAATTCATTTCGCTGGCGCCACCTACAATGTATTGTGTTTTTATAATAGGGGTATATGGAGATTTAATTTTACAAATTCGACAATATTATGGTCGTTACTGCATATTTCTTTTTATGTCTCTTTTTTTTTCTCTCGACCCAGACCCGTCGGAATAAATTTTACGTTTTTAATACAATTTATTTTCAGGGAAATAGTATCTTTGAATAAATTATTATACCACGGTCTCCTATCCCCTGATATCCATTGTATTGGGCGCTGGACTTTATATTACATCAAAATAAACGGACAGAGAATTGATCCAGCATAGTCTGAACCTCAATCAAAATTCGGTGGTTTGATATCATTCGTCAATCATCTATTTCAAATTAATAATTTGATTTCAAGTTTTCCATCTTTTGTTTGTCTTCAAAAATCCCCACCTCCTCTTTAAAAGAATTAGATCATATATAAATATTTCTTCTTGGGCGTCGATCTATTTTGCTTCTTTATGCTGCATTCATATTACATCTTTCTTTTATGTTTTCTTTTCAATTCTCATTATTTCAATCACGTTTTCTACCCCTTATCTTCCAATATCTCTATCGTACAGGATAATTGTAGAAAGCCGATGCATTTTTTGTTTACATATTTTATTCCCGTATTAGGAACATTTTAGGAAATAACATACATATATATAACAAACAAATAAACCAAAACCCCCAAAATCCCACATACATTATATATGCCTTCTTTATAAGATTTTTGAATTATTCTCTTATTTTTTCCTCGTAGCATCACGTGTATACATGCCGATATATACAGGGAAGACATAGAGTGGTACGAAAGAACAAAGCATAACAAAAATATGTATCGTAACTACTCGAGTGCACAACTTGACATTTCAGGAAATTCATAAACGTCAATTTTGATGACGTCATTGGTATAAATGACGTCACAAATATTATCTACTATGGAGCAGTTTTCTGAAGAATTGGAATAGTTTGAAATAGGTGTAAAAGTAATCAACCGCCAAATTTATAAAATTTTACATAATGTTAAAACCTTTCAGAGTATCTACAACCTATCTTGAAATACAACTTCTCATTTTCATCGTCTGGGAAGTCTTTTTCATGACGTTCTAACCATCCTTGATGAACAATTTGTCAAGAAATGTGCCAACAGAGAACTCATAAAAGTTTAATTTTTGACTACGACCGGACCTTCTACCAAAAAAATCTTCATCGAAAAAATTACAGGTATAATCAAAGAATATTTAAATATAATCATTTTTTTGGTAGAATGTCCGGCCCTATGCGAAATTATCGATCACATTTCATGATATCTCACAAAAATACCGGAAATGCCAATCCTGGCTTGGTTTTGGGCTCTATATCTTCTTAAGACATGTCCGGAATCTCACAGCTTCGCACGTTTTCGAAAGACCAAATGTTCTCCTTTCCTTTTGTAGATAATTTAGAAACATTGTCTGTGTTTGAAAATATACGAAAACTTTAGGCCGATATCGCCGTTCGTGGCTCTGGTCCTTTCTGTCTTAGTGTTATCCATAGTATCGCTGATTGCATGGCCACGGAATGACCAAAATTTAATCCATCCAAATTTCTGTCTTAGTGTTATCCATAGTATCGCTGATTGCATGGCCACGGAATGACCAAAATTTTATCCATCCAAATTTCTGTCTTAGTGTTATCCATAGTTTCGCTGATTGCATGGCCACGGAATGACCAAAATTTTATCCATTCGAATTTCTGTCTTAGCGTTACCCATATTTTCACTCATTGGCCACGGAATGACAAAAACAACTCTAAGTAGCGCCACCCTGAACAATTTCGACAAAGAGACAGATATACACTAAAACCTGTCCTTTTAAGCTCACCTGAGCCAAAAACATCAGAATGATCTAGAAGGATATGTTTAGAAAGTGTCAGAAATGCCCATTCTAAACTATTTCTTTGAATAACTCTATCAATGTGTGGTTGTGCACTCATTTACTGCATATTTGTCAAATTTAAGTAATCTAATACTCTCATTATGATTTTGGCTGAATATATTAAATTTTCTGATTTTTCACGAATTTCTCATTGAAAAAAGGTGGAGGGGATGTATTTTCAGACATATTGGACTTCGTCTCCAGAACCATTGAAGGGATTTTGATGGAACTTAATAGGAATGTTGCGCCACCACAGGCAAAAGTAGGTCAGGGAGGGTACCCTCCTTTGACAAACTTCTACAGAACAGAAGCACATACATGTGGCAACAAACAAATAACATGAGGTTGATCTAAAACATTTTCATTTACGTTGGTTTAATTTCCCAATATTTCCCCCTAAGGCAATATTGATATACTTTTAGTGGTTTTACAGTAAAATTTTATGAATGAATGCTTCTGCCTATGTCTTTTGATACCTTATATAATCATTTCTATCAAAAATGGATTATGCACTTATTACTAATTGCATAAAGCCTAGCTTATGAGAAGAATTATACTACACTGCTAAAAGTAAATTTAGGGAAGCAAGGTTTCTACTTTCATTGTTCAGATATTTGCAATTGACACGTTTCTAATTGGAATTCGCGACAGTTGCTGCATGCAGTCAGAGGACGCTTACTCCTCCCTGGTACTTTGCCCTACCTCCTTGTTAATAGAGACTTACTTATGCCATGTTTCTCATGAACTACGATTGGTACTTCTTCTATGGTATGCTTTGATTTGATTGAAGCATGTTAGTACATTTGCATAACTTTCAATAATTAACGAATGGCGAGGGATTCACCAAATATACTTTAAATTGAAATATGAAGCAAGTCATATAATAAAACAAAAATGAAAGAATTGATCTGTTGAACACAAGAATGAACTTCATTGAAATTTCCCCAATGTTCGATAGAATTTTATAAGAAAAACCTTTCTCTGTACTTTCGTTGCTCAGTACAGGGATATACATTAACAATATGATATTAGACTAGTCTTCATGAGGACATTGTGTATACGCCATTTCGTTGCTGAGGAAAAAGAAACCTCCTTTAGAACATAATTCATCACTTATCCGTTGGCCTTATCCTTCCTTTTAGACTATATTTTTGTAATATTTGGTGGTCCTTTCTTCAAGCAGGTTGTTGAATACCTATACATTTGTACGTACTAATTAAGCGCTTCTAGTTGCAAAACGTTTTTCTGCAACTACGGAATAGAATTCATGCAAAACTTCCATCAGCAATAATTAGAAATTTATCAAATTATAGAAAAAAGGTTCGTATATTGATATTCTAAATGCCAATACATTTTGTACCCAATAATTTGACCATATCAAACAAAGGAGGGGATCTCCAACAACACAGGTTGCAGCACCCACAACAAAACCCAAAAAACACCCAATGCAAAAACACAGAGCAGACAAGCACAGCAAGAGACGCAAAGGAACAAGGAACGTCAACGCACAAGACAGAAACATCAAACACAAAGGGCTACAAATAAACCAATGGGCAACCGGTGCCGACTTATTCTCATATTCAAAACATATTCTCATCAGAGTCAAAACATATTCTCATCAGAGTCAAAACATATTCTCATCAGAGTCAAAACATATTCTCATCAGAGTCAATACATACCTGGCTGCACCATTTTTGGGCTTTGATAGAAATGAATGAAAGAATTTCCGATATTGAACAACCAATAAGTAATTCTTTTGAGGAGACCTTCTGTTTAAATAGGAAATATACTGCACTCCTTTTGAAACGTTGGAGACTATCGGCTTCAGAGTATGTATCATTTGGTAATTTTTAACGGTGACTTAAAAATACGATTATACGGTTCAAAGACAGATACAACTTTAATCGAAGCAAGCTCCTTTCTGCTTTGATCGAGACTTGTAAACTTTACTAAGAATCAGTCGACTTTTTTTCCGCGGATCCGATCCGTAAGTCATAGATAGGACATAAAGGATGGTCCTTGACCCACCTAAACTTTTATGTCAGCATCTCTCCCAGTATTGCACACTGACCAATCCTGAAGACGGGACTATATTACGAGTGCTTTCTTCAAACTCCAATAAAAGAGATCACAAAAGGATCAGTAATTAGAGATGTTGAGCAAACCGTGACTTGTACGTGTACGTGTATGCTTATGTCAAAAAGTTGTTTATGACGTCATCACATTTTGCGTTCCACGCACCTGTGTTACACGTTCGGCAAAACGTGTAAAGCGGTGAGTACACGTTTATTATTACTTGTAGATATTATAAGAATGCAGATAACCTATGAAAACCTATATCCAATTTCTTCGGGAACGTATGTACTTTCTGAATATTAGAAGGAATTGCAAATAAAATGTATCATATTTTAAAGAAGAAACCTCAAAGTTGACCAAAAATTTTATTCTTGAAGTTTAATTTTTATGTCCGATGACTTGGAATAGCAAAAAATTAATTCATCGTTTTTGCTGAATGCCCCTTACCTTTAGAATCTAGACGCCAAGTTCTTGACGAATACGCATTTGTAAACAAAAGATGAACTACGTTACAAAAACGCGTATACGATTTACACGTACCAGTACGCGTTGTGACATCTGCTCAACCGCATAACGTCAACGTGTAAACAGATAACGTGTAAATACACGAACAAGTTCTCGTACACGTACAAGTTGGGTTTGCTTAACCTCTCTTTTCATGGGAATTTTGTAAGATATTACAAAGGAAGCGTTCTAAATCTGACGTCAGATAACATCCATCATGACATAAATATATATGATTACACCATCAATGCATGTTCCGGATAACAATCATTTATATAAAAAATGTATTACTATTGGGTTTCCTTGCTGAAATATAAAGAAACTGTCGCTTCAATTATTAAAGACATTGATGGTGAGATCTTGGTAATTAAATATTCTGATAACTCCAGTGGGAGTACCTTTGTACCTTCAGGTCCGTCGCTTTCTTATGAAAAATTCAACATCTTCTGTCTAATGAAGCAAGGCTCCATTTATTCGTCTTTTAATTATTTTCGTATAGAAATTTGATCTTAAGAACAGGCATCCGATATGAATTGAATAAATCTAAATGACAATTAATTCTGAATATTCTGAATATCACAATATGAGAAATAGAGATATAGTATAGCGTTTATACAGTGTAAATTCAACCTATCAATCCAAACGCCTCGAAATGAATATGACATGTTTCATCTTTCCGTTCGCATTTTGAAATTTGTGCACTTAAAAGCAGATTCAATCTTCGTTTTATCTGACACTTAATCATGGTGAAAGCATATAAAGGAATCTACATGAGATATTTGAGAAAATGTTTTCTTTCTTTTTATATTAAAGGAAAGGGAAAAAATCCAGACAGCAGTTTTGATAGAAAAGAGGCTTTGATTTTATATTTTATTCACTAATAAGCATCTCCTCTTTATCTATGATTTCTATTTTTCTTTTGTTTGTTTTTTTTCCCCCACTTTTTCAAGGTTTTGTTTTCGAAATGTAATTTTTGAATTCTGATTTTGGTTTTTTGTTTGACTTCCACTAATTTCTTTACAAATGTATACGACGTCAGTTCTGTGTTAATTAAGCCATTTGTTTATCATGTACACTGGCTACAAGAGACAAGGAACTTCGGCTCCTCTTCTGGCCATATCATTCTTTTTATATTTCTGAAACATATAATAGTGTGTATGCTACATATGAAATCCAAAATACTTAAATACTTCTGAATGTGTCTGAAAATTTGACTTAAAGTAACACTGATGAGAATTTACTATCCGAAACACGTGTCCTGTTCATTAAGGTATTAGGGGTTTTCTGAGACATGCCGTGCCATGCGTCCTTCATAAAAGTGCAAATGCTTACAGAGAATAGCTATTAATAACAATTTTGTCGAAAAGCTAGAAATCATTTTCTTCCATATCTTACATATTTTAAGATATCTGATATTTTAATAAATTCTTTGATTCAACTCCCCCTTAAAATGTATGTCCCAGTACATTGCCGAAGTCGTGCGTACACGGCAAACTTGGTGGTATTATTTTTTTTCTGTTATCAAAACAACCGGAAGGAGAGTATTATATCCCTTATGCCTTAAATTTGATTAAAATTTTATTCAAGAAAGTTAACGAGTTGGAACACATCATTTTTCTCATTATCTACACTTATATTCTCTTTAAATGTGAAGCAGATAAGCATGTTCCTCGTGATTGGATGTTTCAATTGTATTGAACTGTATTGGCCAATTTGTCAATTTTTGAACATACATTAATTTCAACATGGGTCTTGTAGCATCATATCCCACCCATTCTGCTACGTCTTTTGGTACATTTTTGGACATAATAATTTTCATACTTTTTGGCCATATTACATTGTTTAGACTGAGGATCACTGACGAGGGTTTAGTACCCGAAACGTGCATGTCTGGTCCATGCTGTAAATTATCAGGTTTTAAATGTTGCTATTGAATTTAAAGACGTTTAACATTTCAATTGCTATTTTGGAAAATGGTCATTTAATCCAAAAATATCATCGAAACTATAGGAGGGTTCATGTTACATCCTGGCACAATCCCTCCAAAACTATTTTGGTCATAAATGTTATTTAACTGTTTGGGGTTACTGAATCGCCTCTAAACAAAAACTTAGAGCCGCGACTTTTTGCAAAGTAAATAAACAAATTTGAATCAAACGAGAGATCGCTACTAACATACAGTTGGCTTTGTCTGAAAATTACATTTGCTTAAAATACCAATGATGCGGGTTTATGCGTCTAATGGATTAAAGAAGATCCTGACGATAATCTCAACAGCACTCACATTAGAGCACCAAATGGAGCACTGACGGACCCCTAGAAAGCTAGAGGTGGGACAAGGTGCCCGGGAGGAGTAAGCATCCCCTGTTGGCTAGCCGCACCCGCATTAAAATTCCTTTGAACTTTTATTCAAGAAGCCAACGTGTTGGAACACTTCAATTTTCATGTTTTCGCTTCAAAACTTTTTTTCGAGAATTAAGTATGATTGGAATCCGTCTTTGACTCTATACTACGGGAATTAAGTATGGTTGGAACCCGTCTGTGACTCTATATTACGGGAATTAAGTATGGTTGGAATCCGTCTGTGACTCTATATTACGGGAATTAAGTATGATTGGAATCCGTCTGTGACTCTATATCACGGGAATTAAGTATGGTTGGAATCCGTCTGTGACTCTATATTTCGGGAATTAAGTATGATTGGAATCCGTCTGTGACTCTATATTACGGGAATTAAGTATGATTGGAATCCGTCTGTGACTCTATATTACGGAAATTAAGTATGGTTGGAATCCGTCTGTGACTCTATATTACGGGAATTAAGTATGGTTGGAATCCGTCTGTGACTCTATATTACGGGAATTAAGTATGATTGGAATCCGTCTGTGACTCTATATTACGGAAATTAAGTATGATTGGAATCCGTCTGTGACTCTATATTACGGGAATTAAGTATAGTTGGAATCCGTCTGTGACTCTATATTTCGGGAATTAAGTATGATTGGAATCCGTCTGTGACTCTATATTACGGGAATTAAGTATGATTGGAATCCGTCTGTGACTCTATATTACGGAAATTAAGTATGGTTGGAATCCGTCTGTGACTCTATATTACGGGAATTAAGTATGGTTGGAATCCGTCTGTGACTCTATACTACGGGAATTATGTATGACTGGAATCCGTCTGTGACTCTATATTACGGGAATTAAATATGATTGGAATCCGTCTGTGACTCTATATTACGAGAATTAAGTATGGTTGGAATCCGTCTGTGACTCTATATTTCGGGAATTAAGTATGATTGGAATCCGTCTGTGACTCTATTTTACGGGAAATAAGTATGATTGGAATCCGTCTGTGACTCTCCACTACATTCTTCTATTCATTATTTGTCGCATCATACTAACCGAACCCTGAGTAGAAATGGAATGACTTCATTAATCTTTCAATGTTCAAGGTAGCTTATATAAAAGATATAAAAAAGCATCGTGGCATTGAACATTGTTACCTGTCTTAAAAAATGATCACGTTACTTATTCATAAGTTTGTCTTCATTTTTTCCTGACATCCCATTGATAAAAAGGTTAAACAGAGTTTATCCATTCATCGGTTCATCAGGGGAATCTCAATTAAATCCAGATAAAAACCAGGGATTGTGTACTACCACTGATCACGACCATCTCCAGGGATTCAATAAATAATCTGTATAAGCTTACTATACTGATTAGAGTTACAAAAGAGAGATTCCTGTGATGTACAATACAAGTTATTTGTATTAATGTTCAGATGACAGATCTCATAAGTCTGTGTTCCAATTAAGAGACACACCTTAACGTGGATTTGTTTTTTTTTTAAATACTTAATATCAATTCTCTATAAGGACCAATCAATGACATTGAAATATAGCATGTTACATAAATGAAAGATTTTTGGTACAAGAGTTATCTATGGTATGTTAATGAAGACTCTGGAGAGCAATATGAAATCGGATCATCGGTTGTCATTGCAACCACGCCTAAAATTAGAAATTATTGATAATTCATTAATTCATAATATCAATTCTCTGTAAGGACAAATCAATTTCAGCGACGTTCAAATTTAGCATGTTACATAAATGAAAGATCTTTGGTACAAGAGTTATGTATGGTATGTTAATCCGGACTTTAGAGAGCAATCTGAAATTGGAGCATAGGTTGCCATTGCAACCATGTCTTAAATGTTGGGGTCGGGAAAACTTGATAAGCGAGACATTTTTATGATCCATGTTTCAATGGAATATGTGGAGAATTGATACTTCCTGAAAGCATTCTTTCATCCTTCCATAACAATATTGAATTTAAAACTCTAATTCATTTATTCTTATTTTACTGTTATTTGGGATCAAATACAAGGAAAATCAAAGCATTTGTAAGGACATATTTCAGTCCTTTAAATGTTATTTCCTTTTTGCCAGTACTTGCAATGAAACAACTGTAAGGGCAATGGTTTTTAAGTAATAAAGCCTATTATTTTTAAAAATATCTTTTTATGGTCTCATTGCTCCCATGTTTCGGACTTCTATGACAAATATATACAAATTACAAAAAAAACTTATCAGTCAAGGATTTAGATATGATAAACTTGTAAAATCATTTTGGAAATTTTACAATAAGTATTCTGAACTTCTTTCAAAATTTGGGACGACTACAGCATCAGAGTATGTATCTTTGGGAATTTCATTGCCTTCATTTTACGGTGACCTTATAAACAAAATCAGAGGGATCAAAGACAGATCAAACTTCAACCACAAATGTAAGAAAATAGTCGGTCGCCTGCTTTACCGAGGATATTATCCTAAAGTCATCACAATAACACTGGGCATGGTATTGGACCATTCTACAGTTTTGTACCAGTGTCTTTTCCAACGTTGCACACTAATCAACCGTGACGGCGGGACTTCATGATGGGCCTTGTTGAAAATCTCGTCAGAGAAAAAAGGGTCTTGTTTCTCTGTCCTTAATGAAAGTTGGTCTGACTTTTCGGGTGATTGATCTTTAGCTCGCTTCAGCCAGCAGAGCACAGACTGTTGTAGGCATGCCATATAATTGTTTAGATCCATTTACAAAGAATCTGTGTTACAAGAGGCCGCTGCGTTTAACTGTCTTGTTTATGATGTCACCTTACGGTGAGAAGTTTTATGTTTATACAACAATTGTGTGTCTATGGAGACATCTGTGTATCAAGATAAGTGGGAGGGCTGTGCGCACGTAATCCGGATAACCACACCATTTGCTAATAGCAGATGGCCGTCCAAAGTCGGCACTGGATGCACATTGGTCTCCTTCCTATTATATGTCGTCATCAATATTTGATGTTTCTGTACATCGGTTACGATTTTTCGTATGATGTTCTAGACTAAGTGAATATTGTTGTGTCTTCTTGCGATTTGTAGTTTTGTATGATGTTATTTTTAACGTGAAACTTTCTTGTGGGTTTGTTTAGCTGGGTGAGTGCAGGCTGGTCATGCTGGAGATCATTCCCTTTCCGTTTTAAGAACGAGTTAATTTGGAGTGGGGAATTTATTGGTTTTTATTGAATTTTAAAATTAACCATGGCAATATTTGACAAAATATTAATTGGCTATTCTGTAGGCTTTCTTCTGTCTTTTATAATCAAACTTCATGTGACCAATCACAAAAGGCTATTAATTCAAAAATAACAAAAAAGAAAACATTTCAAGGTCATTTAGTCTAATTCCAAGGTCACTCAAACTTAGACATTGAATATCAGAGGTTTTTTATTTTTAAGGGAAAAAATATGACGTAATATCAAAATCTTTTGAAATTAAGGCAAATCCATAGTATAATATTGAATATGCACTAAAAAGTGTATATATTCCCTTTGTTTCATTGACATAACATCTTTTAAATATTTCATTTCTCATTATGTGACAAAAATGAAAAATTTTCATATTTTTTCCTATCTTTATACCAATGACAAATATGGCCATATCCCAATACATAGTACAAAATCGATAGTTCAGAAGTAATAAACCGAAGGCATACAAAACCAGGATAAAACAAGAACCGAAACAAACAAAGAAAAACCTCCACCATACGAAAAGAAGCGAACTCCCAATATGGTAGTGAGACCAGCTAGGTACCCAGGAAGAGTTAGCATCTCCTGCTTGCATGCAACACCCGTCGCTTCAATTCGGTAGAATGGTAACATCAGGTGACTTCTATTTCGGAAGATACAAATATATTCGGTGGTTGGATGGTTCAAATGGTCTATGGGGCATCATAGTGTATGACGCGTTCCCCATATCGACCGTAGAACATCCTCAGTGACAAGGTTAGTCGGCCACAAACGAATCTCTGACCGAGAAGCTTATTTGAAAGACTCCTTGCTCTCAGAACAAAATCTGTATATTTGGTACTTGCTCTGGAATAGCGTGTCAAACAAAGGAGGGGATCTCCAACAACACCAGGTTGCAGCACCCACAGCAAAACCCCAAAACACCCAATGCAAAAACACAAAGCAGACAAGCACAAAAAGAGACGCGCAAGGGACAAGGAACGTCAACGCACAACACAGAAACACTAAAAACAAAGGACTACACATAAACCAACGAGACCAATGGGCAACCGGTGCCGACTTAGGACGGCCATCTGCCACGGAATTAGCAGTAGGTATGGTTATCCTGGATTATGTGCGCACAACCCTCCCATTTTTCCGATTACCCAGAGGTCTCGAAGAAAGTACAATTGTGGTGTAAAACAACCTCCTCACTGTCAGATGACCACACACAAACAAGACTGCAAAACACAGGGGCCCAAGCAACACGGATGAATATGTAAATGGATATAAAAAGAGGGCCTACGTAATACAATCCGTGCTCTGCCGCCGCGAGCTCATGTATGTTATCACCCGAGGAGTCCGACTGACATTCAGAGAGGACAGGTTCAAGAGGCATTCAAGAGGCATTTGAGATGTTAAGGCTAAGGGACTTTCCAACAATTAATTTTACTGACTGAACCTTGCTTAACTTATGATACTTCCCCAAATTTGAATAATGAATGTTTTTTCTTTGTTTGAGTCATCCTGCTTCTACACTATGCAGGGCGTTTTATGGGCAGAAAATTGTTTTATATGCAGATATAAGTTATTCTCAAATACAAAACAATCATAAAACTAATAAAGAAATAATAAAACTACAAGGTAATCGCGAACAATTGTAACTCATATATATTCATTTCCTAAGAACAATACCATTGTAGAAGTAATTACCATTATTTCTCCGTTTCACAGATAAAAGATAAAATCTCAAGGACAAATATGAAGGACATATACAATTATTGCATCAAGTTCACACAGTGAAAAAAATCAAAGCAAAGGTGACCTAAATGTTACGTCACCACTACTCTAATTGACTCATATTTATTCAATAAAGATTGCATATTAATTAGATAATGGAGAAAGAAATGTCCGAACTTTATTGTCAGATAGCACCCTTGCCAAAATTGAGGCACCAGAGATAATAAATTCTCGTGGTATGTTATTTAAAATGATTCATATTTGACAAAATAATTTAATGTTTCTCCATCTGGTCATACAGAGACAGAATAAGATAATCCCACATTATATCACATTCCATATCTAATTTGATACGGAAACAGGTTTTTTCTTCTAATCTTAGTAATCATTTTTATCATTTTAGTTTCTTGAATATTTTATTACTTTTATGTCTTACATAGACATCTCCAGAAAGACTATCCTAAACTGACGGTTATGGAACATACCGATAAGATGTAATTAACAAACATAAGACAAACACAGCCACACAGGGTAAACGTGATATACAACAAACAATTCAGATAAATAATCAAACATGAAACGATAAACATAGGAATATGAATACCCTTTACAAAATACATTATAAGACGGATTTGTTCTATTTATATGCACCATAATAGTCAGTTTCATTCTTGTTTTCTGAAATCACGGTTTTCCGGGTAATAAGATATGTTTACTAAACATTTAGGTCACCGCGGGTTAAGTTTACACGTGAGAACATTTCGTTTCTGTAGGGTTAATGTATTGTGAAATAACGATCATCTCCATGCAAAATACAATGCGTTATGTTTCAAGAGGTTCATCTAAGGGAATTACATCTGTTGTATATGTATTTTTTACGTTAAATTTGAAATTCTGACGGCAGGTTTCCTTGTTCTTGGCATGCGCAATTTATATGACTGCTATAAAGAATTTCATATATATATAAGCTATCAAAGATTTATATTGAAAGAGTATTGTTGATAGCTCTTTCGTCAAACATAAGAAAACATTGAAAATAAAGACAGAGACACATTTTCTGTGTGAGTTGAGGGTGTGGAAGTGAGGGCCGGGGTTACTGAGAATAAAAATTACCCTTGTTATTTCTATGAAACGATAGTGCTGGTTGCCCGAGAAATTTTGTTGATACCTGCATCAACAACCAGAAGTCTCTGACGAGACTGTAGCTCTCCTGGTTGTTTTGTTTTATTTACTCATAGACAAGTGAATAAGATACATATACATAAAAACAATTTCCATTTTATTTTTAACCAAAGACGATAGCGAGCAGGCACTCTAACAAATTATAAGTAGCACAACGAAATAAAAAAATCCATTAGACTGCAACTAGAATATCACTCATATAATTTTTAATGTCCGAGATAAAGGATTTCAAAAATAATGCCAAACCCATTTTCCATGATCCTAGGGGTCAGGGGCTTCTAGCACAAATGAACTATCAATTAAACAAAATGTTTTTCATAAAAAAACAGATGTCTCCCCCTCCCTCTAAGTTACTTTGACCTTAGGCCAAAATGCAAAATGATGTGAAACCTTTGAGTCATGGGCAACATCATACTAAAACATGAAAGTGATTCATTACATTGTTTGAGGTAAAGGCCAAACATGATTGGCATATACAATTTCATTATAAGCATATTTAAAGAAATTGACTTTGGTCACATGACCTTGGATATAGGTGATCTGAAACCTACACTCACTGACAAAGGTTAAGTACCCGAAACATGCATGTCTGGTCCATGCCGCAAACTTATCTGCTTTTAAATGATGCTATTGAATTTGAAGACGTTTAACATTGTATGGATCATGAGCAACTAAAAACTGAATTAGTGATTGGATACACGGTTCAAAATATAAAGCCTAAACATTATTAGCATAGACAATTTCAGCCTGGACATGCTTAGCATAAACAATTTCATTACCAAAGTAAGAAGCTACCTTAACCATGTGACGTTGGGACAATGTGATAAGAAACATTGAGTCCTTAGAAACAACATACTAAAATATGAAAACAATTGTAAGAAGGGTTCATGAGATATAGCCCAGACAATATTAGTATGTACAATTTCATTAAAAAGAACTAAATGATCTTGACCTTGGGCACATGACCTTGGGTCAAGATGATAAGAAACCCTCCAATCCTGAGCAACAGCATACTATAGTATAAAAGTGATCCAGTATACGATTCCACAGATATAGCACAGACTCAATAGCATTTACAATTTCATTAAAAAATGTAATACTTGACCTTAGTCATATGACCTTTGATCAAGGAGGTGTGAAACCTTTGGGTCATCAGCACCATCAAACTAAAATATGACGTGATCCGATCACGGTTCAAAAGATTAAGCCTGGACATAATACATGTAACAAATACAATTTCATTTAAAATATACTAATTGACCTTGACTTTGGTCACATGACCTTGAGTCAACGTGATGTGAAACCTTTACGTGATAAGCAACAACATACTAAAATATGAAAGTGATCCGGCAAACAGTTCAAGAGATATAGCCCGGACAAGAATGTATGCACAATATCATTAAAAATGCAAGTGACCTTGACCTTGGTCACATGACCTTGGGTCAAGGTGATGTGAAACCTACGGGTCATAAGCAACAACATACTTAGATATGAAAGTGATCCAGCAAATTGTTCAAGAGGTATAGCTCGTACAGGAATGTATGCATAATTTCATTAAAAATGCACGTAGTGACCTTGGTCACATGACCTTGGGTCATGGTGATGTGAAACCTTTGGGTCATAAGCAACAACATACTAAAATATGAAAGTCATCCGGCAAACAGTTCAAGGGATATAGCACGGACTGGAATGTATGCACAGTTTCATTAAAAATGCACTAAGTGACCTTGACCTTGGTCACATGACCTTGGGTCAAGGTGATGTGAAACCTCCCGGTCATAAGCAACAACATACTAAAATATAAAAGTGATCCGGCAAACGGTTCAAGAGATATAGCCCGGACAGGAATGTATGCATAATTTCATTAAAAATGCACTAAGTGACCTTGACCTTAATCACATGACCTTGGGTCAAGGTGATGTGAAACCTTCGGGTCATAAGCAACAACATACTAAAATATGAAAGTGATCCGGCAAACGGTTCAAGACGGGACATAAGCAACAACATACTAAAATATGAAAGTGATCCGGCAAACGGTTCAAGACGGGACATAGCCTGGACAGGTATGTATGCATAATTTCATTAAAAATGCACTAAGTGACCTTGACCTTGGTCACATGACCTTGGGTCAAGGTGATGTGAAACCTTCGGGTCATAAGCAACAACATACTAAAATATGAAAGTGATCCGGCAAACGGTTCAAGAGATATAGCCCGGACAGGAATGTATGCATAATTTCATTAAAAATGCACTAAGTGACCTTGACCTTGGTCACATGACCTTGGGTCAAGGTGATGTGAAACCTTCGGGTCATAAGCAACAACATACTAAAATATGAAAGTGATCGGGTAAACGGTTCAGGAGATATAGCCCGGACACGATGTGTGACAGACGGACATACGGACAGACGGACAGACAGACGGACGACGAAGGCAAAACCAATATGTCTCCTCCCCGTTGGGGGGGGAGACATAATGACATAATAATACTACAGCTCCATTATATTGCATAAACAACTATGTTTCCATCATTAATAGCTTTAGAAGAGTGAGCACAACTATATACGAGAAAATGACCACACCCATTTTATAAGACCTTGGCAGTTAGGGGCTCAAACAAAATATCATGTGCACAACTAGACCACAGACCCCTCATATTGCATAAATGATTAAGTCTCCATCATTTATAGTGTCAGAGGAGTTGCGAGCACAAGATTACATAGAGTTATATAGGAGAAAATGACCACACCCCTTTTAAAAGACCCTGGGGGTCAGCGGCTCAAACAAAATGTCAGGTGCACAACTAGACCACAGACCCATCATATTGCAAAAAGAATTACGTCTCCATCATTTACAGTGTCAGAGGAGTTGCGAGCCCAAGATCACATAGAGTTATATAGGAGAAAATGACCACACCCCTTTTCTAAGACCCTGGGGGTCAGGGGCTCAAAAAAATATCAGGTGCACAACTAGACCACAGACCCATCATATTGCCAAAAGATTTAAGTCTCCATCATTTATAGTGTCAGAGGAGTTGCGAGCACAACATTACAAAGAGTGTTATAGCTGAAAATGACTACACCCGTTTTCTAAGACCCTGGGGGTCAGGGGCTTAAACAAAATATCAGGTGCACAACTAGACCACAGACCCATCATATTGCCAAAAGATTTAAGTCTCCATCATTTATAATGTCAGAGGAGTTGTGAGCACAAGATTAAAGAGAGTTATATCGGAGAAAATGACCACGCCCATTTTCTAAGACCCTGGAGGTCAGGGGCTCAAACAAAATATCAGGTGCACAACTAGACCACAAACCCATCATATTGCAAAAAGAATTAAGTCTCCATCATTTATAGTGTCAGAGGAGTTGTGAGCCCAAGATAATTTTGAGTTATGTAGGAGAAAATGACCACACCCATTTTCTAAGACCCTGGGGTCAGGGGCTAAAAAAATGTCAGGTGCACAACTAGACCACAGTCTCATCATATTGCACAAAGAATTTAATCTCCATCATTTATAGTGTCAGATGAGTTGCGAGCCCAAGATTACATAGAGTTATATAGGAGAAAATGACCACACCCATTTTCTAAGACCCTGGGGGTCAGGGGCTAAAAAATATCAGGTGCACAACTAGACCACAGACCCATCATATTGAAAAAAAAGAATGAAGTCTCCATCATTTATAGTGTCAGAGGAGTTGCGAGCACAACATTACAAAGAGTGTTATAGCTGAAAATGACCACACCCGTTTTCTATGACCCTGAGGGTCAGGAACTTAAACAAAATGTCATGTGCACAAATAGACCACAGACCCAGCATATTGCAAAAAGAATTAAGTCTCCATCATTTATAGTGTCAGAGGAGTTGCGAACACAAGATTACATAGAGTTATATGGGAGAAAATGACCACATCCAATTTCTCAGACCCTCGGGGTCAGGGGCTGAAACAAAATATCAGAAGCACTACTAGACCACAGACCCATCATATTGCAAAAAGAATTAAGTCTCCATCATTTATAGTTTCAGAGGAGTTGGGAGCACAAGATTACATAGAGTTATATAGGAGAAAATGACCACACCCTTTTTCTAAGACCCTGAGGGTCAGGGGCTAAAAAAAATGTCAGGCGCACAACTAGACCACAGACCAAGTGTATTGCAAAAAGAGTTACATTTCTACCTCTTATAGATTCAGAGGAGTTGCGAGCACAAGAATTGTTTTCGGACGGACGGACGGACGGACGGACAGACAGACGGACAGACGCCGGACGACGGGGTATCGCATAAGCTCGATTGGTCGATGACCAGTAGAGCTAAAAACCAAAAGTACGCGCTTCGCTACGTCACGAGCAACGTCGTTAGCAACACACATTTTTAAAGTTGCATATAAATGTTGACAAGTGACGAAATGAAATGATAAGTAATCAATGTAATCTTTCTTTGGTCGATCGAGGTATCAACACCAAAATTTAAGACACGATGTAGTTATCCCTCAATTTTGGTGTTGATACCTCGATCAACCAAAAACATATTACAATGGTTTCTTGATTCAGAAATGACGAATAGGGTAGACAGTTGAATGATGATGATATTATAAATGAGCCCGAATGAAACGGCGAATTTTGATTCCTTTCCTTGCTATAGGTCTGCAATCTAGAGTTGATATACAAAACATGTAGATCTAGATGAAAAGTAATAAAATCGCCAAAGATAATATTCAAAACCTATGTTAATTTCTAGACAAAACAGCGTGCAAGATCTAATGAAATATGTTTTAATTGAGTGTTCATCGGATTTCTTTTAACATCGATGACTTTCTTTGAGTGTGACATCCTAATTTATTGTTACAGAATTGGCGCTCTTCAGAGTATTCATGATAAGATCTAGGATACAGATGAGAATTTACTTTATATAAGAATCGGGCATTGTATGAGACAATATGAAGAAGGTTACAGCGAGTTTATCTTTACAATTGAAGGCGAGAAGTGTCAAGCTTAATTCTTACAGTTGGTTATCGTGTGTTCAAGTGTTCTATAATCCAATTTCTCTTGATAATTCGGTAACGCATCAGATTTTAGATAAAACAATGTCTCTTGACATACTTGACATTGCGTTTCTCGGCTTTCTCCTTCATATATATTTCTTATGATTATCATTTTCTTTTGCTCAAAGGATAGTCACAACCAGATACCTTTGAGATAGTTATATTCCTGTGATGTTCATGACCTAGGTCTTAGATGAATGACAATATAATCAAATATTATAATTACAATGTAATTTGACAGCTTTATTCGAAAATCATATTTCAGAAGTTTTCAAGAAGGATATTAAGATATCTAAAAATATCACCTCCTTCGTTTATATGCATTGTCCTTAATGTTTCAATGGATAGTTACACGTGATTTCCCACTATTTCTCTCACCCGAACAGATATATCTACAGATTAAGCCGTTCTGAGACTTATAGAATTTATCCCCAGATGTGATCAGGGACATGGAAATCCAACCCAAGTGTCCTGGATACGATGGTTGGATTTCCGTGTCCCTGATCACATCTGGTGATTGATTATTTTTCTTCCTCTGTCTAAAAGCGCTCAAAATGAAATGTTATGTATTCTTTTTCATAATTTGATCGGCTAACGCAGCAATTATGTATGAGGTCACAGTTGATGTTACAATCAAAAGGCACGTGAAAATGTTATCTTACCCCCATAGGGGTAAGACAAGGATATCTTTTCCGAGCGTTTCCATGGATATCCCAGTCCGCAATGGGAGAAAACTCTGTCTCGCACGCCTAGATGTTTGTCTCGAACCCCCTATTGTAACGTCATGAACGTTTACGTAGGCTAAGCAGTGTTTGACGTCACATAGAGCAACATTTAATGTAAAACAAGAAATGTTTATTTTTGAATTATGTAAAAAATATATATTGGTGAGAGAAAAAAAAACAATCACCCCTTTGTATAGGGACAGGGAAATCGTACCTTCGTATAAAAGATTTGCAACGTCCACGACTCGACAAGCCCCGTCGTGAATTGCAAATCTTTGATACTCGGGTGGGATTTCCCTGTCCCTGTACAAAGGGATGATACATGTAGATTCTATTAATTTTATTTATACGTTTCCCTGTCATCACTTGATCGCTATCTTGTTTGATATCTTCATCATGTTCTTGAGGTGAATATTCTGTATTCTTACTTCGTATTTGATAAAAATAGTTTAAAGTGTTAGCTTATTTGTTCAAATAGTAATGTTTTTGGGTGTGATTGAACGTGAGCTAGAAGAGTATGGGTCATTTTCCTTATACTCAATGATTGTGATATCCCTTTACAGAGTATTCATGTAATCCGGGCTCATACAAGCTATTTCATTGTTTCTTCTTTCTTGATTGCATAGGAATAATTGTTCTTATCGGATAATTGAGAGGGACATGTGCAATCCTAAAATCCTAAACCTGTTACTAACACAGATTCTGATAAAAGTCTGGTAAATAAAACATGAAAAATAAAAAAAACCCGCTTAATTAGTATTTATCGCATTTTCTATGTATCAAACATTAATTATTCACAACGTGTTTCAGACAGTGCATGTATTTTATATAATGTTTTCATTTTCGTGCTTGAACATCGACGGCGGGTGCGGCTAGTCGAACAGGGAATGCTTACTCCTCCCGGGCACTTGGTCCCACTTCTAGCTTGCTGGGGGTCCGCCAATGCTCGATTTTGTGCTCTGTTATGAGTGCTGTTGAGATTATCGTCAGGATTTTCTTTAACTCACGATGTCTTATCCCGAATCTTATCCGGTTACATTACAAGGGCCAATGGAAACTTTTGCGTGTCCGGTTCATACTTTGCCCTTCGTCGCGGGTTTCTTGAGAAGAGATAGACGGGCGGTGTATTCTGCAGTCACAGAAATAACTATATTGGTTTATTGATGTAAGTCAAAGTACACATTTACACGTTAAATTTAGAGAATTTTAAAAATAATTTAGTACTTTTTTAATTGAACTTGGTGAAAATGACCAAACTTTCATATTGAATCAATATAAAAAATCATACATTTTTTTAATTGATAATGTATATTGAATTGTTTAAATGAAACTGATATAAAAGTATATGTTTCGGAACATGTGTACATGTTATAACAATGTTCCGTATTTGCTGAAAACTGTCATTTTGAGATGCCAATGAATAGCACTTGAATCATATTTTTTTCCAATTTATGTGGGTAATCTCTTTGGCTTTGGTTCTGCTTGCAAGTTATTAAAGAGTTTTCTCTATTTCACAAAAAAACCCAAATATTTCCCAAGTATCCATTGGCCTTACAACAATAATCATTAACAATACCAAAACTATGTTTATGGACGTGTTTCTGTTACATTAATCATGTTGTTGTTTCATTTCCATATCATTTTATTGTCAGGGTAATTAATGTGCTTTCCTACGCTCTTAGTGCTTGGGGTTATGTAAAAACTAAAATTATTTATTCAAAAGGAAATTGCTCTTGTACACATATTTTTCATTTTTAATGTTAATGATTTAGGAGAGGAAAATAACTTCTTGTTTTCAATATCATGCTATAGCTATGCTACCAAACATCGTCGTGGACTGCAAATCTTTGATACTCGGAGGGAATTCCCCTGTACCCCGGGGGGTACAAAGGGGTGATAGATTTATTCAGGGGCATATATCTGTCTGTCTGTCTGTCTGTCTGTCTGTCTGTCTGTCTGTCTGTCTGTCTGTCTGTCTATCTGTCTTGTCAAAAAAACATTAACATTGGGCATAACTTTTGGATGGAGGGTGATATAGCTTTCATATTTTACATGTGTATTTCTTGTGACAAGACCTTTCCATTGATACCAAAAATATTGGCCTCGTGACCTTGACCTTGACATTTTACCTACTCTTGAAAAAAAATTATCATTGTGTAGTACTTTTGAATGGTTAGTGATAAGGCTTTTATATTTCACATGTATATTCCTTGTGACAAGACCTTTCCATTGATACATGTACCAACATTTTTACTTCATGACCTTGAGTTTTCACCTACTGAACAGAAAATGGTGTCAATACTAACAAAGATGCCAACGGGGACATTCGTGTTTCTCAAAAAACACAGATCTTATCTCTTTTGTTTTATGTTATTATTTTAGGTTTTTTTTGGCTAACAATCCATATGGGTGTGTCAAGTTGGAAGGTAATTTGTTGTAGAATGTCTTATTTACATCATTTAAAAGAAAGTACTTGAAATATTTGAAAACATGCATGATTGTACGATATTGAAGAAAACTGAGAAAGTCGTCAACTTACGGGTTTTTATAAATGTGTGTGTTTAAAAATCTAAAATCACCTGAACTAAGAAAGGATTATTAAAAAACACTGAACGTACGAAACAAAGGAGAGGATCTACAACAGGATTTAGTGGCAGTACACACAGCACAAATAACCCTTAACACTCCTATACGAAAATACAAAGAATACAAGGATGTAAAGAGACACTAAAGGGACTGAGAATACCAAATACGACAACCTACAGAAAATACCACGCATGAGCAAGGAGGAAGGACACATAGCTGTAAGATGTTTGAAGGACACATAGCTGTAAAATACAATACAAAAAAGACTGCAGAACGCAAAGTAACACATATGAATATGTAACTGGATATCACAATTATAAGGCATACGAAAGAAAACAATCCCTGCTCTGCCACCTGGAGTGAGATCATGCATGCAATCATCCGATGAGTACGACGGACGTTCAGAGAGGACAGGTGATTGGGGTAATGTAATCAATAGGGCCCATCTTGGTGTCAAGTTATTAGGTAGAGTGCAATTCTTTAGAATGCGCATGTACGAGGATGTTGATTGGTCAAGCAAGGCAGGTTGCGAAATTGCGGAAACACACACATTTTTAATTTATTCTGAAAAAATCATTAGTAATTTCTGTAAACGTTTTGGTGAGGTAATGGCGTTATGAAATTCAAACATTATGAGATTTTCTAATGTTTTGCAATTTAGAAGAGAAGGGGTGTTTTTGTACGGAAAACGTATGGGAATATGCCATATGCTGTTATGTTGTTCTCTGTAGTATGATCAATAGATGTAGGTTAATCGTGGGATTGTAATTATTGTTCTAAATTTCTCTCACAATTTGTTTATTTCCTTGTTTGCTTTAATGATTGGTACTGATTGTACCTCGTAAAACATTTCATTCTATAAAATAATTAGCATCGTTAAAAGATATTATTCATTGTTATAAATATGAAATATTGTAACAATAATTGAAAAGAGGGACTCAAATTATGAATGTAGATTGAGGGATAACCACGTCACCGTCTCAATATAAATGTTTTATTCATTAAAGTATTATCATATACTACTCAATTTATTGTGAAATAGTACCGGATCGGCTTTCATACAATCAAATTTGTAACGAAATATACTACAGGGACAGCTACGTAAGATGAACATAATAACAAAAAAGCGATATTTTCACTCCAATTTTGGATAATAGATTAGCAATCAAGGAGGTGTTGACCACTTGGACGCAAAATTAAATTCTTCTAAAAATTTCTGAAATTATATATTTCTTGTCTGTCCATGATAATACACACTAGTACTTACATTTGATTCTATCTACAGGAAAAATTTTCAACGAGACTTTGAAATATGCATAAATCGACGTTTTCGTGAATTTCTTGATGACGTCATAATATTGAAAGTGTCATTCCAGTTCTCGTAAAATTATGGGAAATCAATTTTGATTTGACATACAAAATCTTCATAAATGTATAATTGCACTTACATATGGAAAAGATGAGATGAATTGTGTTTTAAACAAAGGCAGGATAATGGAATGAAAGATGACACTGTCGCTAAAAATTGCAATTTCGAGCCAATTGACTTTAGTTGTTGATTAATCATCAGGAATTCTGTGGACGAATCATTGTCAAAAACTAACAAAATTATCAACAATGTCCAGAGCTGATTTCATTGTTAAATGAGAAAAACTAAAGTTTGAATTAAAATATTGCAAATCTTTATATTTTCCAATTTTTCTTTCGAAAATCGTCAATTTTCAATGAAGTGACATCTGTTTTCCTGTTATGTTAATTTGTCAAAGAATTCACTGTGATGGAGATTGAATTTTCTATTTTATACATGCAAAGTTTCAATGAGATACATTTGGTATTAATGTTTTTATTGCATTTTGAATGCAAAGGTTTTTTACGACATTATCCCCGACAACGTCGAAATGACGTCGTTGTTTGGTTATGGATAACACTCCCAAAGCCCACAATTTCGACAATCGCCATAATTTCTTCAAATAAAACCGAAAATTGCTAAAACTTCATCAGTATACTCAAATGTGAACATCAATCAGCGTATCAAACGTTTTAAGTAACGAAAGTTCGTACTTTCCCTAGGAAGTGAGAAAACAAAAAAATGCCACCGCCATCTTGATGTTCAAACCCTCCTTCAAATAGAGTTTCTTCTGAGGCTTTCTGAATATTACATAATAACAAATGCCCATTAAAATTAACTTTCTACTTATGTAGACTATTCTTTTTTTTTATTCCCCCGTAATCGAAGATTCGGGGGCATATAGTTTTTGGTCTGTCTGTTTGTCTGTTTGTCCGCAAAAACTTTAACCTTGGCCATAACTTTTGAATGATAAATGATAGGGCTTTCATATCTCACATGTGTATTCCTTCTGACAAGACCTTTCCATGGATACCAAAATGTTTGATCTTGTGACCTTGACCTTGAAGTTTGATCTACTTTTGTAAAACTTTAACCTTGGTCATACGTTATGAATTGTAAATGATAGGTCTTTCATATTTAACATGTGTATTCCTTGTGACAAGACTTTTCCGTGATACCAAGATTTTGACCTAATGACCTTGACCTTGGAGGTTGACCTACTTTTGAACAACTTTAAGCTTGGCCTTAACTTTTGAATGGTAAGTCATAGGGCTTTCATATTTTACATGTGCATTCCTTGTGACAAGACCTTTCCATGGATACTAAAATTTTTGACCTTGTGACCTTGACCTTGAAGTTTGATCTACTTTTGAAAATCTAAAAAATAAAGCTGTAAAATACAAATTGTTTATTTCAACATCTTTTTTTTTTTTGCATTTTCTTTACATTTACACCTGCAGGATTTCATTCTAATTCATTTGATACCCAACACGACTAGGATATTCCAATTAATATTTTAATTCTCGTCAGTACTTCATGCCAAACAGTTTAGATAAAGCCAAAGTGAATTTTCCTGGCGCCATCTACAATACAGAACTTTAATTTCCTCTTGCCAAAATAAGCGGCTCCAAATTTTGTGTAGGGTTTATTCAGGAAGACAGGGTATGCGTTTACTACCTTTCCTATCATACCAACACCCCCTTCTAATCCCAGCACTTATTAAAATGAAACTAGTAATGTGCCTCAGCTAACTTTAGATAAATTATTTCAAAGCAAACTTATCAAGAAATTAAGAGAATCTTCGTATCGTTGTTCTACTAAAGTTGCTTAATTCTTTTTTAATCTGGCACAATATGTACGAATGTCAAAACTACATGTACATGAATAAATAGATACGTGTAGATTTCGCAAAATCAATTTTGAGAGAAATGATATAGTACATAAGAAGCATACAGATAAGAATCTAAAACATCCATTTTTACTCATTTACTGAGATTAACAGTACACAATATCGCCGAGCATTACCTAAAGTGAGCGTCACGATGTGCGCTACGTCACGTTACGTTGTCGGTGCTTAAAAGCGCTAAGTGTTGGGAAAATAAATGAGAAATTGATGTGAATATGACTCACATTTTTAGTCTGAGGTCAAGATTATAAGAAATCTCAGATAAAATGTATAGATATATAACAACTTCCCATTTTCAATCATAAACAATGGATTTATCATATCCAGAGGCTTGGCCAGAGGAATTCTAAGCTAAAAATCTTTAAAACGGCTACACTCTTTTTTCTACAAATTGTTTTTTAATCGTTAGCATGTATCACTAGATGATAAAAGAAACATTTTATCAAAATTCTACTATGCCAACTACTTCGAAAATGAATGTTTTTAAACTTTTCATACAATTTTTACTGTCAAAAATGGGATGAAATAAATGTCCTTCTCCAGCATGGTTATCATGGCAACAAAAATATTTTTTTCGAAAATGATAAATTCACTTCATTTGCTACGTGAATGGATAAAAATTTACTTCGTATTGCATTATGTTGATTTTCAAAATAAAGTCCAAAGTTGGGACATTGTTTTAGAAAAAAAATGTGCAGAGTTACCTCCCTTTTTTGTCGGTATATAGGGGACAAACGGCTACACTCTTTTTTCATGAAATATTGCAATGGGTGAATGAAGGGATATTCTTTTATATGTAGACAATTATTTTCAATTTCTATTATTCTCTGAAAATGCGGTTCACATTCAAACCTCCATAAATAAATTTCAAAATGACAATTTCGCGAAGACCTTTTCAAAAATATATACATGAATGAGGGGTTTTCTTGAAAAATTAAATTCATAAAATTTCGATGCAATTTTTTTGGGGAATACCGACAAATTTTCAAATAGAAATTTATATAGTTGGATAGAACAATGTAAGTTATATGTCCGTATGACTAATATTACGCTCGAAGTGAAAGAAAATAGATGGGAAGTTTAGCGTGACATCGCCGATGTTTAACATCGATGCCTCATTCACACGGTTGCACAATTTTATTTCGAAATAACGTTATTGCGCAACAAATTTGTTTCGCAATCAGTTTTTTGCGTTCACATGAGACCGCGATTGCACAATAAAAGGCCAATGAACATGCACAAGTCGTGAGAATCATGAATTAAAATGTACAACGGATAACATAATGTCTAAATTTAAAGCTATTTTGAGATGTAGCCTATATAACAAAACATTCATTTATTTGTCATTTCAGTCTAGAACATGATGTCATTCTCTACAAGGGGTCCGAAAAATCGTAATCTCTCAATAGCATCCTTAAAATAGACACGTCGAATAGTTTTATTCGTAAGTATAACAATCTCCTTCTCTTGTCATGACGATGCGCATGGGTCAGATTTATTGCGCAACAGTTTCGCTTAGCGTTTGATGCGCAATAAAGTTATTGCAAAAAAAATTGAAAATTTATTGCGCAATGAATTTTGTCGAGTGAACGCATACAAATTCATTGCGCAACAAATTTACGTTTATTGCGCAATAAACTCTCCCTGTAAACGAGGCATGAGTCTATGGAGAACGTCAACGATGTTACGCTGAAATTACCTTCTACGGAAGCCAGTTCGAGCCATGTTATATTTTTTTACTATCTGGTAGTTACGAGAAACTTTTCTCCTAGTTACGAGAAACTTTTCTCGTAGTTACGGGAAGAAATCCTCGTACTTACGAGAACAAATTCTCGCTGTTACGAGAACAAATTCTCGGAGTTACGTGAAAACTTCTCGTAGTTACGAGAAAAACTTCTCGTATTTACGAGCAACTTTTCTCGTACTTACGAGAAACTTTTCTCGTAGTTACGAGAAACTTTTCTCGTAGTTACGAGAAACGTTTCTCGTAGCTACGAGAAACTTTTCTCGTTACTACGAGAAACTTTTCTCGTTACTACGAGAAACTTTTCTCGTTACTACTAGAAACGTTATAACGAGAAAACGAGAAACGTTTCTCGTAACTACGAGTTTTTTTTTCTTGTAACTACGAGATTTTTTTTCTTGTAACTACGAGATTTTTTCTCGTAACTACGAAAAAATTTTCTCGTAACAACGAGATGTTTTTCTCGTAAACACGAGAAACGTTTCTCGTAATTACGAGAATTTGTTCTCGTAACTACGAGAAAAATTCCCGTAACTACGAGAAAAAATTCCCGTAACTACGAGAAACGTTTCTGTAACTACGAGAATTGTTTCTCGTAACCTCGAGAAAAGTTTCTCGTAATTACGAGAATGTTTTTTTGGTAACTACGAGAATGTTTTTTGGTAACTACGAGAATTTTTTTCTCGTAATTACGAGAATGTTCTCTCGTAACTACGAGAAACGTTTCTCGTTACTACGAAACAGTATAAAAATATAACATGGCACGAACTGGCTTCCGTAGTTTTCCTTGATTGTGAGCGTAGTACAGTATTAGTTGTACGGACATGTAACTTACATTTTGAGTTACGAGATTTCGAGATCTTACCCCGTATCAAAGGGAAATTAATTTTTCATACAGGTAAACCTTTATTTTATGCTTGAGAAATTTATTACTTTAGTGTTCACCTTGTTTTTGTTGGTTGCTTAGGTATACATTGTGTTGCTAAGGAAGATTGTGTTTTGTCACAATATGTGTCTTCATAAAAATTCACATATTTTAAGAAATTATCTTAAGATATTGTAATTTTTAAACTCCATTACTTTTCTATGAAAATTTGTTGTCTTGAACAAGTTGAATAAAAAAAGGTTGTCCACATCAAATAAATTGCACGAGAAAAAAAAAACATAATAATTACAAATTTCGATTTGAACCCCCCCCCCCCCCCCCCTGGATTAAATTGAATTGAAGACTTGATTACCCAATGTTTTTTTTATGAATTATGAAATATGAAAGTTTAGACAACATCAAGGATTGTTGAGCTTTCCCAATTTTCAGCTCATAAAATAGCATACTTTTGCATATACATGTATTCTAAAATTCAAAACCTTGTCTGTTGTCATAGCAACCATAAGCATATTACATTTTTTGTAATAAACAAAAAAGGAATATGATAGGGTTTTCATCTGATAAAGTTCTTTTCATAACATGTCTAAAGATGTATGATATATCTTTCAAATCTATCAAACCCTTGAGACGAAAAAGCTCAAACACTACTTTTATTTTATGGAGATTTTCTACATCCAAGTACAATAACTCTGCATAAGAAAAATCTATATAGTGACCCGTCACTTCCTATGATAGATCTACATCCAGCGTGCATTATTAACATTCATCAATTCTTTGCAGAGGAAATGCCCTTATACGAATATCTGAAGCATGAAATGACAGAAAGACGTCAGGGTGCAACAGCATTTGCCCCCCCCCCCCCTCCCCAATGCTTATGTCTCTCTATTCATAGATCATGCAAAAGAATTCTTGATTTTATTTATTTATTTATTTTTTGGGGGGGGGGGGGCTGTAATCAACATTAACAACTGTGATTTATTTACCTTCACTGATAAAGGAAGGCTGGAAGTGTCAAATAAGTGTCAGATAACTGGTTATTTTCCAGTTGCTATGGAAATAAATGGTTGCTAAGGAGGTTTGTTAAGTAAATATTCATATACATCAGCATGCGGTTTTATTTGCCAGTTTTAAATGACAAAATATAATCATATCTAAGACGTGTTTTTTTTTTTTTAATTTCAATATTCAAATAAAGTAGTGGAGCCAAATTTGCTTAAAATTATCTGAAATGCAGATGTAACTGTTTGAACACTTTTAACTGTATACCCAATTTTATTGCAGTTTTTAAACATTAAGGCATTAGTATTTACTGAATAATAAGTGACACTATTGGTAGTGGTTGCACACTTCAGATACAACTGATCTAAACTACATGTAACTAAATTTTGCATACTGTAGAAAACCTTAAAATACTCGTATTTTTGGTTACCATGGCAACCGTGTATGTTATTAAAAATGAATTATGATATAAAATTTCATCTGCTGTTGAAGACAGAAAACAGTTAATTTTCCGGTCGTTTTCACTGATTGATGTGCTTGTTACCATGACAACGCTTATTACACATCTTTTTTCAAAATTAAATGTTCAATATTGACAATAATAGTGTTTAACTTGTTACGTTGCTGCATTATCAAGTCATTTCAGCCATATTTAAACTTTTGACTTTCCACCTAATTATTGATGCTTATTGGCAGGGCCTCTTAATGATCTTTCCGTCTGAAAATTATACAAAATAAAATCGACAAACAATAACAATTTAAATTGTTTCCTTGACAGTTCGCTTATTGGTATATGTTTATATTTGTTTACTTTTCACCTGTTCCCTAGCATTCTTGATCACTTGCCTGCAAAACAATCTACATTTGAATTGATATTCTAAGTCTTAAAATTTTTAAAGGACTTAATTCATTCGGAAAATTGACTGCAATTTGTCTATCAGAATGTTCTAGCATCATACATGTGCTATTGTCGAATATTATGGGAAAAGGCAAGTCTTAAAGCACATATACAAAGTCATGTATAGATTTCTAACAAGAGACGTTGCTGTGATCACAGCTGTACACAATATGCATCACATGAGGGAAAAATTGATAAACAAAGGAACACAGTGAAATAAAAAACGTCACATTACTGAAATGTGTTGCTATAGGACATTAATTGATAACAAACACTTAAAGTGCACACCCTGAAGCAGTTTATGACCAGCATCTAATGGGTCAAACAAACGATGTGTTTATTACCAGAAAACAAACAAAGAACATTCTATTGTACCATAATGTAGCACTAAACATATCTGGTTGAGTCTGGATCAGGTCTTATTTACAGACGATAAAAAGGTCTTAACAGCATGTTCTAAATATTAAGTATTAAACAGCTGAACGGGAAATCGGTCAGCGTACATGGATGTGTACTTATTTTAGCGAGATGAATGTTTTAGCGGAATTTACGTTACGCTGTTCTGACTGCGCTTTTTCAATACAACACTTTTTTCATAAATGATTTTGATCAAACACAAAATCAAAACTAGAATCCACAATTCGCAATAAATGGACTTACACATGCTTGAAAAGACATAAACGTGAGACAAAGAAAATCCTGACGACAATCTCAACAGCACTCACAATATTAATAGAGCACCAAATTGAGCATCGACAGGAGTAAGCATTCCCTGTTTTGCTAGCCGCACCCACCTTCGATGTTCACGCACAAAAGTTGAAGGAGTATCTACAAAACATGCACTGTCTGAGGATATGTCTATAAAAATTTCTCGCTAGAAATGAAAAAGCGCCTTAGAACATTAGTATCTTAGAAACACAAAGTACAACACTGACTGATGAACAATCCCCAGAGTCAAGTGTAAGAATGTTAAACGTCTTTAAATTCAATAGCATCATTTTAAACCTGATAAATTTACAGCATGGACCAGACATGTACGTTTCGGGTACTATAACCCTCGTCAGTGATCCTCAGTCTAAACAAGGTAATATGGCCAAAAAGTATGAAAATTATTATGTCCAAAACTGTACCACAATACGTAGCAGAACGGGTAGGGATATGATGCTACAGGACCCACGTTTTAGAAATTTCAAGAAATTTTGTAACAAAAAATTTCAAATGCGTTGAAGAGACAGACGATCAACCGAAGTTGATCGAACTTGGCTACATGTGACCTCGGGGACTCTTGGTCCACCAGCAGGACACTCACCAAGTAGTTCAAATGTTAAACGTCTTTTAATTCAATAGCATCATTTTTAAATAGCCATTCTCTGTAAGGACCAAAATCGTTCGGCACGGCATATCATGGATTTTGATGATTTTCGGTATTATGGGTATATATTAAGTACTGACCATGATAATAACACTTTTAACCCAATGTGACCTCTGGTTGCCATGGTAACGAGGTCATTCTATTTATAGCACTTTTGGGACCATGAAATAAGCCAGCTCCGGAGACTTCGTTGCCATGGATAACACTGTAACAGCTTGTTCATCTTTATATAATCTATTCTTCCTTACTTCCATTCTTACTTAGTACACTTAGATATGTGATATTTATAACAGGAAGTTATTGTATTAAGCCAAAATAAGTCCAAATGAAGCGAAAAATAGAGGTGAAAATAAGGACCAGTTTAGTGTGTTTTTGACCATTTTCAATCTTAAATATCACAAAAGGCACCAATAGGAGACTAGTGATTTTCATCAATGGAAATGTATGTTTATTGACAACTAAAATAACGAAAAAGTGGAGTGGGTATTTAAGAGTTTTACCTAAATTCTGTCGTCAAAGACCGTTGCCATGGCAACATTAGACCTTATTGCTTGTTTCATATTATCTTTGAAATTGATTTTATTCCTCTTTAGAGTTACATAAGATTGTCAAAATGTATGCATGTATAGATATGACTTATATCTTTTACATAAGAACAATTAAAATGTTCAAGGTCATTGGCTTGATGTTCAAGGACATTTATACTTTGAAACTCAAATTTTGCATAAAATATTGATTTTTTAATTTTTAATTTTTTTTTTTTTTTTTTGCCGATTTTAGTTATTTTTTTATTTAAATATTTTCAAAGGTCATATATATTATGAAAGCACATGAATATAAGAAAGACAAATCTTAGAATTTATTGAATTGTAGCAATTCAATAGGACATATTTTCCCGTCAAAAAAACCCAAGAAAAATACAGATTTCGTCCCTTTTTTATCAAAATTCTCACCAAGAATTTAGATATTGGAAGATGTGAAGAAACGTAATCAATAGTTCTAAGAAATAAGTGATACATTTATCATTTTATGGCAAATAACTGTTAAGTTCAATATTTCAAGGTTTCTAAAATATTGACACCTTCATTTTATGAAAAATCAGGATTTTTCGTCAAATCTGGTCACTTAAAGTTTAATGACCTTGAAAATTCAGCGGGTGACCTTGAAATATTTTCAAGGTCATTTTTATATCAAAACGCCTCTGATAGATGTATAAATGAACTTCTGTTCCAATATCATGCGTAGATAGTTTGATAGAGGTTGTGTTTAAATTCATCGTATTGAAACCTTTCAGCCGATTGTTGCCACAGCAACTAAATTTGATGCTGCTTTGCATATAAAAGAACAAATTAGCCCAATTAATTTTTTATATTCATGAAGAGTTCAAAGATCATACTAATTGGATAACTAGAATTTGGACTTCAAAAATTGGTGCTTTTATGAAATTTTCAACATTGTAAAACAGTAAAAACATGCAAAAAGGGTCTTTTAGTGCCCAAAACAAAGCCTTTTGATACCCTGTTTTGGCCCAATTTTTCATCTTGTATACATAAGGCATCCGAAATGAATGTATATACTTTACAAATATGCATAATGATAAGGATTAAAAGAAAACAATCAAAGCAATTTAAGATTTAAAATGTACCTGTTTCCATGGTAACGAAGCCTACAAATATGCCTTGTCCTATAGATTTTCCCGATTTTTGAAACTTCAGACACGGTTACCATGGCAACGACAACCTTTTTGGAAAAAAACTGGGGTTGATTTTCATACTAGTACTTCATATTGTACTTCCATACCAAAAATCTCAAAAATCCATGACATGCCTTGCCAAAATGTTTTGAAATTCTTTGGTTCTTACAGAGAATTGCTGTAACAGTTAAAACCTGATAAATTTACAGCATGGACCAGACATGCACGTTTCGGGTACTAAACCGAGCGAAAAACATTGTTTGGATGATGTTTTACCAGATAAAGTTCTTGCGTAAATAAAACAACGTAATAAAGAATCAATTACTTGACAAAGCAATCAAAGATTTTTGAAATATTTACGTTGGACAATGTGGAGATGGACAATCTGAATAAAATATTTTTATCTTATACAAACGACCTCGTGAACATAAAACACCGCGAACCAGTCATCTCCCTCGTATTCGTTAACTTAAAGATGCCGCGAATAAAAGACGTTTATGTACAGTAACACATGAACCAAGTAGGTATACAATGCTGGCAACTGACCAAAACGGATGCATTAGGCTTATTTCTCTGCATCAATTAAAAACAACAAGGGGCATACATTTTTGCACTTTGGACGCCAGATCAGAACAAAGAAAAAGAATATTATCAAAATTCACTATAGTAGGTGCCATCTTAAACAAATAAACAAACTAAAATGAAGTTCCATTCACTACAAGGCCTGTCAAACATAATTTGTCATGAGATATGATATTACAAAATAGATACACAATGAACACTGAAGACAACCACTCCGTCAAACAGTAAGATAATAGAAAAGTTAAACACAATGAACACTGAAGACAACCACTCCGTCAAACAGTAAGATAATAGAAAAGTTAAACACAATGAACACTGAAGACAACCACGCCGTCAAACAGTAAGATAATAGAAAAGTTAAACACAATGAACACTGAAGACAACCACTCCGTCAAACAGTAAGATAATAGAAAAGTTAAACACAATGAACACTGAAGACAACCACTCCGTCAAACAGTAAGATAATAGAAAAGTTAAACACAATGAACACTGAAGACAACCACTCCGTCAAACAGTAAGATAATAGAAAAGTTAAACACAATGAACACTGAAGACAACCACTCCGTCAAACAGTAAGATAATAGAAAAGTTAAACACAATGAACACTGAAGACAACCACTCCGTCAAACAGTAAGATAATAGAAAAGTTAAACACAATGAACACTGAAGACAACAACTCCGTCAAACAGTAAGATAATAGAAAAGTTAAACACAATGAACACTGAAGACAACCACTCCGTCAAACAGTAAGATAAAAGAAAAGTTAAACACAATGAACACTGAAGACAACCACTCCGTCAAACAGTAAGATAATAGAAAAGTTAAACACAATGAACACTGAAGACAACCACTCCGTCAAACAGTAAGATAATAGAAAAGTTAAACACAATGAACACTGAAGACAACCACTCCGTCAAACAGTAAGATAATAGAAAAGTTAAACACAATGAACACTGAAGACAACCACTCCGTCAAACAGTAAGATAATAGAAAAGTTAAACACAATGAACACTGAAGACAACCACTCCGTCAAACAGTAAGATAATAGAAAAGTTAAACACAATGAACACTGAAGACAACCACTCCGTCAAACAGTAAGATAATAGAAAAGTTAAACACAATGAACACTGAAGACAACCACTCCGTCAAACAGTAAGATAATAGAAAAGTTAAACACAATGAACACTGAAGACAACCACTCCGTCAAACAGTAAGATAATAGAAAAGTTAAACACAATGAACACTGAAGACAACCACTCCGTCAAACAGTAAGATAATAGAAAAGTTAAACACAATGAACACTGAAGACAACAACTCCGTCAAACAGTAAGATAATAGAAAAGTTAAACACAATGAACACTGAAGACAACCACTCCGTCAAACAGTAAGATAAAAGAAAAGTTAAACACAATGAACACTGAAGACAACCACTCCGTCAAACAGTAAGATAATAGAAAAGTTAAACACAATGAACACTGAAGACAACCACTCCGTCAAACAGTAAGATAATAGAAAAGTTAAACACAATGAACACTGAAGACAACCACTCCGTCAAACAGTAAGATAATAGAAAAGTTAAACACAATGAACACTGAAGACAACCACTCCGTCAAACAGTAAGATAATAGAAAAGTTAAACACAATGAACACTGAAGACAACCACTCCGTCAAACAGTAAGATAATAGAAAAGTTAAACACAATGAACACTGAAGACAACCACTCCGTCAAACAGTAAGATAATAGAAAAGTTAAACACAATGAACACTGAAGACAACCACTCCGTCAAACAGTAAGATAATAGAAAAGTTAAACACAATGAACACTGAAGACAACCACTCCGTCAAACAGTAAGATAATAGAAAAGTTAAACACAATGAACACTGAAGACAACCACTCCGTCAAACAGTAAGATAATAGAAAAGTTAAACACAATGAACACTGTAGACAACCACTCCGTCAAACAGTAAGATAATAGAAAAGTTAAACACAATGAACACTGAAGACAACCACTCCGTCAAACAGTAAGATAATAGAAAAGTTAAACACAATGAACACTGAAGACAACAACTCCGTCAAACAGTAAGATAATAGAAAAGTTAAACACAATGAACACTGAAGACAACCACTCCGTCAAACAGTAAGATAAAAGAAAAGTTAAACACAATGAACACTGAAGACAACCACTCCGTCAAACAGTAAGATAATAGAAAAGTTAAACACAATGAACACTGAAGACAACCACTCCGTCAAACAGTAAGATAATAGAAAAGTTAAACACAATGAACACTGAAGACAACCACTCCGTCAAACAGTAAGATAATAGAAAAGTTAAACACAATGAACACTGAAGACAACCACTCCGTCAAACAGTAAGATAATAGAAAAGTTAAACACAATGAACACTGAAGACAACCACTCCGTCAAACAGTAAGATAATAGAAAAGTTAAACACAATGAACACTGAAGACAACCACTCCGTCAAACAGTAAGATAATAGAAAAGTTAAACACAATGAACACTGAAGACAACCACTCCGTCAAACAGTAAGATAATAGAAAAGTTAAACACAATGAACACTGTAAGACAACCACTCCGTCAAACAGTAAGATAATAGAAAAGTTAAACACAATGAACACTGAAGACAACCACTCCGTCAAACAGTAAGATAATAGAAAAGTTAAACACAATGAACACTGAAGACAACCACTCCGTCAAACAGTAAGATAATAGAAAAGTTAAACACAATGAACACTGAAGACAACCACTCCGTCAAACAGTAAGATAATAGAAAAGTTAAACACAATGAACACTGAAGACAACCACTCCGTCAAACAATAAGATAATAGAAAAGTTAAACACAATGAACACTGAAGACAACCACTCCGTCAAACAGTAAGATAATAGAAAAGTTAAACACAATGAACACTGAAGACAACCACTCCGTCAAACAGTAAGATAATAGAAAAGTTAAACACAATGAACACTGAAGACAACCACTCCGTCAAACAGTAAGATAATAGAAAAGTTAAACACAATGAACACTGAAGACAACCACTCCGTCAAACAGTAAGATAATAGAAAAGTTAAACACAATGAACACTGAAGACAACCACTCCGTCAAACAGTAAGATAATAGAAAAGTTAAACACAATGAACACTGAAGACAACCACTCCGTCAAACAGTAAGATAATAGAAAAGTTAAACACAATGAACACTGAAGACAACCACTCCGTCAAACAGTAAGATAATAGAAAAGTTAAACACAATCAACACTGAAGACAACCACTCCGTCAAACAGTAAGATAATAGAAAAGTTAAACACAATCAACACTGAAGACAACCACTCCGCCAAACAGTAAGATAATAGAAAAGTTAAACACAATGAACACTGAAGACAACCACTCCGTCAAACAGTAAGATAATAGAAAAGTTAAACACAATGAACACTGAAGACAACCACTCCGTCAAACAGTAAGATAATAGAAAAGTTAAACACAATGAACACTGAAGACAACCACTCCGTCAAACAGTAAGATAATAGAAAAGTTAAACACAATGAACACTGAAGACAACCACTCCGTCAAACAGTAAGATAATAGAAAAGTTAAACACATATGGAGATGAGATCAGGCGCTCGGGAAGAGTAAGCATATCCTGTTTGCTAGTAACGTGCGTCACTTAGGCCGTGTAGAAAAACATATCCATGGGAAAAGCCATATCAAGGGAAAGGTCAGATCAAGGAATTTGTTAAATTTGGTCTTTTGTATTGTTCTAAACTAAAAGAATAGAGGACAACGAAAAATTATAGCGTTCTATATTTTCCTTGTATCGTCCAAAACAATCTTTAATGTCGTTCAAATCGAATAGTTGTATTTTACAAATCGTTATGTTCATTAAAATACTCTTTAAACATAATTTTGCAATATTTGATGATATCTATGAAATCTAACATCGATATGTACTTTTTAATAGAACAGGTATGGTTGTACCTTAAATGTATGGATGATGTTACATTGGGCACTTGTGAAAAATCTGCATTGGTTACTAGAATATGTTCTATAGAGCTGTTCCAATACTGAAGCAAGCAATGTTTCTTTGATATGACTTTGCTTTTATCTGTCGTAAAATGATGGCATTATGCGTTAGACAAAGAAATGATGACATTATTGCCTTGTAATCAGGAGAGCCTGTAATATGCTTATAATGTTTGGGCGCAACATTACGACAACATGTCATTATCGTTCGATAACTATTATAGAAATCCTTATGTTACATACTACCTTAAATAGATTTTTTTCAATCATTTCAAAGCAGACGGATAGTAAAGAATTGTTTGTGTAAGCTTTTAAATAGAAGAAAGGAGGGGATCTCCAACAACACCTACTTGCAGCCCCAACAGCAACCTCCCAAAACACCCACTGTAAAATACAAAAAAAAGACACGCACAGAAAGAGACGCAGTAGTACAAGGAACGTCAAATCACAGAAAAACATAAAACACAAATGACCACACATAAACCAACGAGACCAATGGGTAAACGGTGCCGACTTAGGACGGCCATCTGCCATGTCAGTAGCAGACGGTGTGGTTATACTGGATTACGTGCGCACAACCCTCCCACTATTCCGATTACCCAGAGGTCTCGAAGAACGTACAATTGTGGTGTAAAACAACCTCCTCACTGTCAGATGACAACACACAAACAAGACCACAAAACGTAGGGGCCCAAGCAACACTGATGAATATGTAAATGGATATAAAAAGAGGGCATGCGTAATACAACCTGTTCTCTGCCGGCTGTAGCGAGCTAATGTATGTTATCACCCGAGGAGTCCGACTGACATTCAGAGAGGACAGGTAGTCGGGGCCCTGTCTTCTCTAAAGGGGTTTGGACAGGGCCCGTCATGGAGTCCCGTCGTCACAGTCAGTCAGTGTGCAAGTATTAAGGATGCGCTGGTACAAGACTGTAGATTGGTCAAGTACCAAGCCCAGTGTCCGTTTGGTGACATAAGGATCATATCCACGGTATAAGAGGCGTTTGATGATTCTGACGCATTTTCGATGGTAATTCTGTCTACCTTTGATCCTTCTAATTTTGTTGATCGCGTCACCATAAAATGCAGGTTGCGAAATACCCAAAGTAATATACTCTGTTGCTTGTGTTGGTCCGAATTTCAAAAGTAGTTGACAATAATTTTTGAAAAATTTCCAGAATGTCTTTACAAGTTTGTGAAAGCGAAAACCTTGACCTTAAAGTTTCTTAGTTATTTGTAAATTTCTATCATGAAAATCCAAAACATCAGTACATGCTCTAGCATACCGGATGAGCTGCGAAATGTAGATACCATAAGACAGTAATCTAGGAACATTACCGTCAAGCCTGGGAAAATTTACTATGTTGAATCCAAAGTCATCTCTTTTGTCATACACACTTGTATGAATCTCTCCATTAACAAGTTTGATATTCAGGTCCAAAAATGGTGTTTCTGTGTTTGTAACGTTCGCCTTGTTTAGAGTCAGTTCCTGTGGATAAATAACATTTTTATACTTTTCAAAAACAGGATTGTCGATAGTAAGAATATCATCCAGGTACCTAGAAGTACCATTGAAACATTTCACATCATCATGTTTTCTTTGTTTTTTGAAGATTTTGGATAAACTCTTTTCATACGTGTATAAAAATAAATCTGCAATAAGAGGAGCACAATTAGTACCCATAGGGATCCCTACAACCTGCTTGTAGAGATTCTCACCAAATCTTACATAAATGTTGTCCAAAAGAAAGGACAAGGCAATACAATGTTCACTACATGTCCATGATTTATATGATTTGTATTCTGTATTTGAAATTAACCCTTCGATTCAGATGTACAAATATAAGTTTTCTCCTCTCGGTTGAAGCATCATTTAATGAGTTTGGACTATTGATCATTAATCCTATCGTGAGGAAGCGTGGTGTACATATTTGAAAATTCGTATGAAGAAATCGAATTGGCTAGATTTCATTTTGTCAATCACATCCCCTGAATTTTTAATAGATCAAAATAAGTTTACATCATTCCTGTTTAGAACAGTTTCACAATATTTTGCTACGTGTTCCGGAGTATTCAATGAAAGCAACGGTTACTAAAAACATAAAAACTGTTGTTGTTGTTGTAGAAATATTTGAAAGAAGAATCCTTTAGTACATACTAAGTTAATTTCATTGAAGATTATTGTAACTTGACATTTGGGTGTATCGATGTTTTGTTGCGTTTGCTGCAACAGATTCCTTTTTGCACAACCCCTCCTTTCCTTGACCTTTGTTTCTTCTTTCGATTTAAAATTTATTTGTTTCCCTATTATCTCATTTCATAATTCGGAAATCAGGCTTCAAGGACTATCAAACAGTACCGTAAAAGAAAAGACATGTAAATTCCAAAATAGCTTCATATTAATCTGACGGTGACTTTATCTGCGCCTTGAGCCGATTGCACCAACTATAATTGTGTAAGCTTTGTTTTTTTTTCTTTTCTTATTTGTGTCGTTCTCTCCATTTTAACATACGGTATGAACATTCTTCAACTCAGAACAAAAATACAAATAGATTCTATATGTCAGAACGAGTTCTCCGTGTTAATCATCTTACGTGGGGGCTCAGGTGCTGTTTATACAGGATTATAAAGGTTTCAAACAGATTTAACAGCGTGCATAACCCATAAAAATGCATAAAGCAGCTAGCGTTTTGGAAAAGCGATTAAAATATACAGTCTGAGACTCTTTTTTGTTGTAATGGTTGCAACCAATTCGGATTTGCCTGACAGGAGTTATCCACCCTTGATAGAAACAATTACCGGTGCATCTACTATTAAATTAGAGAATAGCGTAGAAGATTTCATTTGCCAATAGTGAAAGCAGGACATTGAAATAATATCCTATAACTGACCTCATACAACATAATATTTGGTTCTTAATCAGATTACAAGAAATTTAATAACTGGGATAAAGTGTTATTGTGTGTACGTGCAATTTCTTCACTGATTTTTTTTAAGATGGTGCCACTTGCAGTTATTGTTGTTAATGTTTCTTATTCTAAATTCTGAGCGGCCAATGAGCGAAATTGTGACCAATGAGTGAGCCCACCCCATCCCACCCCCCCCTTTTTTTTATCAAATTATATACAGCGAGAGAAACTAAATATGATTTAAGCTTCCTACTTGGAAAGTATGGCTTGCATCTTGTGTATAACATCATTCAATATCTTTTTGGAATTTTTGCTGTACACCCTACAAGGGGATTCATCATTATTGAGGAGATCATGTAATGTGAATATCATCTCGTATGTCAAATAGAGGAGTTGTGATTGTTTGGGGGTTTTTTCATGATCTGTGTATTTATTTCCTATAGGCTATTTCATGCCTTTGAAATCATACATATTATGCATGGACATGTAGAGACCTGTGTAATGCTCTGTCCTTCCTCTTGGACAAAATTTATGTTAGATTTGGTGAAGATCTATACAACAGCTTAAAGGAATTCCTATGGGTACTAACTGTGTACCTCTTCTTGCAGATTTATTTTTGTACACGTATGAAAAAGAATTTATCCAAAATCGTCAAAGGCATAGAAAACAAGATTATTTGAAATGTTTTATAGGTACTTCTAGGTACATGGATGATATTCTTACTATTGACAATCCTGTTTTTGAAAAGTTAAAAATCGCTATTTATCCACAAGAATAGACTTTTAACAAGGCAAACATTACATACACAGAAACACAATTTTGGACATAATTGTTACTTGAGAGATTCATACAAGTGATTATGACGAAAGAAATAGTTCTGTGGATTTTCCCTGGCTTTACGGTGATGTTCCTGGATTACCGTCATACAGTGTCTACATTTCACAGCTCATCCGGTATACTAGAGCATGTGCTGATGTTTTGAATTTTCATAGTAGAAATTTACAAATTAGGTCAAGGTTTTTGCTTTCACAATCTAGAAAAGACTTTTTGGAAATGTAAAGTTACAAAAATTATTGTCAACTTCTTTTAAAATTCGGACCCATACAATTCCCTGTTCAAACCTCTTTATAGAAGACAGGACATATCCTCTCTGAACTTCGGAAGGACTCCTTGGGTGACCACATAAATGAGCTGGCTACAGCCAGTAGAGCACGGACTGTATTTCGTATGCCTTCTGCTTTTTATATCCATTTACATTTCCATCTGTGTGTTTCTTTGGCCCCTGCGTCATGTTGTATGTTTGTATGTTCATCTTACAGTGAGGAGGTTTTTTTACACCACAATCGTGCGCTCTTCGAGACCTCTGGTTAATCAGAAAAGTGGCAGGGATAACAACACCGTTTGCGTGGCTAATTGCCGTCCTTAGTCGGTACCGGTTGCCCTTATTTATGTGTGGTCTTTTGTGTTTAATGTTTCTATGGTGGGTGTGAATTTGTGTCCCTTTTATGTTTCTTTCTGTGGGTGTATGCTCTGTGTTTTTGCATCAATTTGGGTGTGGGTGTTTTGCTGTGGGTGCTGCAACCGAGTGTTGTTGGAGATCACCTCCTTTCTTTTATACCAAACGCTCGATAAGTTATTGCAAGCTTTAATGGAAGGTTAATGTCTTGTAGACTTTTGTTGGTGAACTCTGTAATAGGATTTGCCGTTATTGAAGAGATCACGAAATGTGAATATCATATCGTATGTCACAGGTTTACAGGAGTTGTTTTTGATTATGTTTCTTTTATAATCTGTGTATTTATTTCCTATAGGTTGTTGAATGCCTTTGAACGATAATTCTTATTCTGTTACAATGTATGTTTTTGAAAAACTAATATTATACAATTATTGACTTTTGATTTCGGTCTACCCGTGACTATACAGACCTGGTCAGGTATTGGTTGTCCGAGGCCGAAGGCCGAGGTTAACCAATGCCTGAACAGAACAGGTCTGTATAGTCACGAGTAGACCGAAATCAAAAGTCAATAACTGCTTTCTTAAATTATCAGGATTTTATAAACCTTTGCATTGTAATGATACGCGAAGTCAAAGAACTTTCACTACAAAAATCAACGCACGAGCTGGTCACGCACGCGCTTATCCCGGTTAGACCGCTTTGGGGCGTTAGCGGTCAACTCACTCTGAGGTACAATCTATGAAACAGCGTCTCCACCAATCAGAAATAAGCAAAATTGGGTATAATTCCTTATCATTTAATTCCAAGATTTTTAAACCTTGTGCAGATAAATGAAATGACTATTTCATGAGAACGTTTAACTATCTATGACTTACAGGAAACTTGAAGCCGGAAATTCTTTGCAAAATGCAAAAATTAACATTCATGTGGTGGAGGTTTTTGTTTGTTTGCTCTGGTTCCTGTTTTGTCCTGATTTTGTATGCCTTCGGTTTCTGATTTTCTGAATTATCGATTTTGTGCTCTATACAGGGTATGGTCATTATCCATATTTGTCATTCAAAAAAATAAAACTTGAGGGCGCTACTAAGATACATTTGGTTGCGTCTGAAAATCACTTCATTATTTTATAAAGTACCGCTGATGAGGATTAACTATACAAAATCTGAATTTAAACCGTTTGTACATTTGTATAACGTAACATTGACTGCTGTAATTGTACTTGAATATCTGAATTATTCGTTTGACAAGAAAACAAAAATACAATGCAGATATTATCTTTTAGTGCACAAAAAAGTGTTCAGATAGAAGTTGACGTTTTCTATACATGTAATTACAATAGATTTTATGAACTGCACTCTTTCGAATGTACTTCTTCTAAAATTTTGTTGTGGGTTTCATAAAATGATTGGACAAACAATTAATTGATTTAAAAAGACATTTAATATGAATTCAAGTTATCAACCTTCAGGCGTTCTCTCGTTATATTGCGATTTATGAGACTTTTATAGGCTTTTTCTCTTATGAAATAGAATTGACAGGAACAATCTTACATGTTGATATTAATTATTGAATATGTCTTTGAAACATATAAGCTATTTTGGAATGTAGTTTTTATTAATACAGAACAAATGAGAACGAAAATTGATGGAAAATAATAATATTCTTTGATGATGAAATAATTGCATTAGATTGAAGTTCTTTTTATTTTGAAGTCCTCACTATTGTCTAATTTTCATAATCTAATCAAATACAGTGTGGCGACGTAAATTGTCATCCATCTCGTTTTCATCTCTTTTGATGTCCTGATGTATAAAATGATTGCAATAAACAATAAATGAAGAAGTTGCCCTAAGCCGGTGCTTTTTTTATTCAGAAACTACATTTGTACACGTAAACGTCTTTTATTTTACCTTGTTCAGTGGTTCATTCCTTCTGCCTAAGTCCAAAGTCACATAATAAATAATAAAATAATGATAAGGATGTTGATGCTCATCTCCAGAATAATTGAACTGCGAAACATGAACAAGGATTCATTATCCGTCGTTTACCAGAAGGCTGCTCAATAGCAGTATAGTTGGGACACTTTTCTATGGTTTTATTCATCCTTAAAAGTTTGTTCATTTGTATTGTGAAATAAGCATCAAAGAAGTGCCTAACAGTTATTCAGTCTCAAAGTCGAGAAGGCAAGGCCAAATCGTGAGAATTCCCATCGGAATTAACAACTTTCCGAAGTGAGACCAGGTGCCCGGGAAGAGTCCTGATTGCATGCAACACCCGTCATAAAAGCTCCATGTCAAATTCAGTAAATGACGCATCACGAGATCTACTGTTTAATGATTCAACTAATCTGTAAATAACCGACGAAGATTTGAGGGACATTTGATGTCCTTTGGTTTCTTACGTACCTGCTTACTTCCATGATTTAAAACCAAGGGGCTAGAATAATCCGATCGAGTCATTCTGAATTAAAATGAGGTAGATAGTTAGAAAAATGATAAAAGCAATTATGCTGATAATATTCATATAGGAAAATATTTTAAAACGCTTGTTGAAAATATACACCTGATATGAATATCAGATGCACAGTGGTTTGTATATTGACCAAATAAAGAATTGTGAACATATGCATTTAAGTAAAAGTTCGAATGTAAACATCTAATGACAGACTGAGTATATAGGATACAGGTTATGATTCCCTGTTCATACTCGTTCATAACCTAAGTAATGTTACAGTTCCTGTTGCCTGCCCCAGCCAAAGTGTCCCTCTGCTGTCAAACGACAGTCCCAGTGGAAACTTGATTCCGTGTTCTGTAGTCAAAATGTATCTAAGAAATTTACCGTTTTTATCCAAAAGATCAACACTGTGATTTCCGGTGTTTGAGACTAGATAGTTTTGATCCCTATCCACACAAACGTCCCAGGGGTCAAAGGTAACACCATTTCTCCTGCTTTCTTCAGATCCCTTGTATATCCATCGTGTACATCCATCGTCATCTACTACTATGAGGGAATGAAGACTCAGGTCAACAACTCCAAGGTCACCGTTGTCATTCCTCGTCACTCGTCTTGGAAATTTGAAGAGAGGAAGTCCTGTCGTTTTATCATTCATTATCGTCTTCAATCTAGAAGTCCCGTTTTTAGAGTACCTGACAATTTTCCCGCCATTCGTACCTATCAGACAGACGATGAATTGCTGACTTTCTGTAATCACTTGAATTCCATTCGGACTAAATGGAGATGTGCTAACTAGCTTTGATACCTTTCCTCCTCGAGTTAGGAGGTGTATACTTCTTCCCTCATAGTTACTAAAAATTATATCTTTATTTTCTAACACCGAAAACCCTTGGACTTTTGCAGGAAAAGCTGCAGTGCGAATTTCCTCTCCATTATCATTAAACAACGTTAGTGTCTGCGATCCAATGGGGGCAGTCCATGCCTCCATGGGATTTACCGGCAATATGGTCGCCACGGGTAACGATGTTTTAAAACTACTTTCTATGAGTGGTGATTTCAAATGATTCTCAACGTTCTTTAATATCGACTGACTCTCTTCAGGAAAAACAATATGGCCTTTTGTGGAATCGTTCTGAAGCTGGCTATGGTTGCATTCGGCGCGCACATCTGTCACAGAACCCTTTTCCCTATTTTCTACTTTTTCATCATAAAATCTGAATTGCGATGTCTGCTTCATTTTCTGATCAGTCATTGTGTCCTGGCTGGAATGATAAGGAGATCAGTACAAAGACTTTTTACTTTTGTTAAAGGTCTTCAAATTCAATAGCATCATTCAAGAACATATACAATTGCTACATGGACCAGAATATGCACGTTTCGGGTACTTAACCCTCGTCAATGATCCTCATTATAAACATTGTAATATGGCCGAATAGTGTGAAAATTTTTATGTCCAAAAATGTACCGAAAGAGGTAGCAGAATGGGTGGGATATAAAGCTACAGGACCCACGTTTTAGAAATTTCAAGAAATTTTGATAACATAAATTTTCAAATGCGTTGAAGAAACAATCAACACTAACTCGATTCTCAGTCGGTCAACACATTCGTACAATGGCTTTCAGTCTTATGCTTCATTTATGTGTTTGAGAAATCGAGAGGTTTTAATTTCACGAGTCTCAAAGTCATACTGATTTGATGTGAGTGTATTATACTGTCGTACAAATATTTCAAACAACATCAGCACATGACAGCAAAACAAAATTCTCAAACTTGTAATCCAGAATTCACAATCAACTGACAAACTAAATCATGAAATATTTTTTTAATATAAAAAAAAAACTCTTTTTAATTAAAAGAAATATAAAAAAATTGAAGATTAAAAAAATCATGACATGTAGACAACTACTCTGTAGCTGAGCATGAGGAGATGATTCAGGTAGTCGTACAGAGTAAGATCAAAGTGACAGGTGTTAGCAACACAACTTCTCTGTAACTGAGCATGAGGAGATGATTCAGGTAGTCGTACAGAGTAAGATCAAAGTGACAGGTGTTAGCAACACAACTTCTCTGTAACTGAGCATGAGGAGATGATTCAGGTAGTCGTACATAGAAAGATCAAAGTGACAGGTGTTAGCAATACAACTACTCTGTAACTAAGCATGAGGAGAAGATTCAGGTAGTCGTGCAGAGTAAGATCAAAGTGACAGGTGTTAGCAACACAACTACTCTGTAACTGAGCATGAGGAGATGATTCAGGTAGTCGTACATAGAAAGATCAAAGTGACAGGTGTTAGCAATACAACTACTCTGTAACTGAGCATGAGGAGATGATTCAGGTAGTCGTGCAGAGTAAGATCAAAGTGACAGGTGTTAGCAATACAACTACTCTGTAACTGAGCATGAGGAGATGATTCAGGTAGTCGTGCAGAGTAAGATCAAAGTGACAGGTGTTAGCAACACAACTACTCTGTAACTGAGCATGAGGAGATGATTCAGGTAGTCGTGCAGAGTAAGATCAAAGTGACAGGTGTTAGCAATACAACTACTCTGTAACTAAGCATGAGGAGATGATTCAGGTAGTCGTGCAGAGTAAGATCAAAGTGACAGGTGTGAACAACACAACTACTCTGTAACTGAGCATGAGGAGATGATTCAGTTAGTCGTTCAGAGTAAGATCAAAGTGACAGGTGTTAGCAATACAACTACTCTGTAACTAAGCATGAGGAGATGATTCAGGTAGTCGTGCAGAGTAAGATCAAAGTGACAGGTGTGAACAACACAACTACTCTGTAACTGAGCATGAGGAGATGATTCAGTTAGTCGTTCAGAGTAAGATCAAAGTGACAGGTGTGAACAACACAACTACTCTGTAACTGAGCATTGGGAGATGATTCAGGTAGTCGTGCAGAGTAAGATCAAAGAGACAGGTGTTAACAACACAACTACTCTGTAACTGAGCACGAGGAGAAGATTCAGGTAGTCGTGCAGAGTAAGATCAAAGTGACAGGTGTTAGCAACACAACACCCGTCACTTTAGAAGTACAGAAAAATTAAAGTCGCTTTGAATAGGTCTATCAACATTTCATTCAGATGATTTGAACTTATATAATTTAACATTTCACACGAGATATTATTGAGTTTTATATTTTCATTGTTTCATCCAAAGACATTTGGAAATGACAAATTCCGTCGTTCACAAAGATGAAGTAATCCTAGATAAAACCATATGACAATAAAAACCTTAATAATAATTTCAAATTTGAAAAAAATTATAGTAGAAGCTAACAAAAAATTGAAATAATTAGAAACAAAAAAAAAGTATTTTACTTTATGGGTATAAAGTATATTGCGTACGCAGGATATTCCGGAAAAGTACGAATCTCTTGAGGCATACACATCCATCATCTCGACACAGCAGAAAATTGTAAATTCATTATCATTATCATTTTTCTCTTTTTTATGAAGTTAAGTCAGTCAGTGATTTTATGTCCTAGTGTCTTATTCTAGAAAAGCATCCAGCAGTATGAATGATTTTTTTTTCTGGCCTCGATCATCACTGTTGAGACATAACTTTGTTGAAATGAACATAAGGTGCGTCGAAATTAGTCTGTTCGCCTAAGTTCATATTATTTCGGTACTTGAGTTGAAAAATATTTGTAAATCTCCCGTCACAAAATTTAATGAATTTAATGAACACTTTAAAAAACTATGGGGTATCTGGTCGTATCTCCCTTATGACATAGCTTTGTCTTTTGCAGGTTCTTTGGCAGAAACTATAATTGTTCAAGTTTAGACATTTGTTCTTCATTATTTCATATTATTTGGAATTCCTTTTTTCGGCCTTGAACATCACTGATGATATATAACTTGTTGAAATGCGCATATGGTGCACTGATATTTATTACAGAGCATATATTACAATACTCAAAATTCTAATTGAACGAAGTCTTGAGCTGTCAAAAATATTTGCACAAAGTAACATGAATAAGGAATAAAGATAACATTGACAAGACTTTCACAGTCGATATACATAAATTTGTATTCTATGTCTTCAGGTCAGTTGCATTGTTATCTGATATATGCAAGAGAGGTGCAAGGTATTAGGGAATGATTGTGTAGAAGTTTGCTTCCTGCCAGCAGTCAGGAAAAAATCTGAATTCTTTTAAATATAAATAAAAATTAAGGTAATGGAATGACATATTTTAAAGCAATGAAAGGAAAATCTAACGTGTTGTTTTGTATATATTTTAAATATATTTTAGTATTGTATCTAATATATGTAAAATATGTTTCAATATTCAGTCGAAATGTAAAGGTTACAACGAGTCCTTGACATCACTTTAGTTATTAATTGTAATAAATAGTTAGAAAAAAGGTATATTTTTTCGTAAAAAATCTATTATGAACTTACCTTTTTAAAAAGCGTTTGTCACAAGGTTGAAATAATGACAAGAAAGATAGCAAACGAAAACATAATTATAATAGTAGCACAATTTTCTGATCAGATTACTTTAAAACAAATTTACCTGCCAAAGGACAGAAAACAACAGTACAACCGACTACAGGGCGGTGGTTTAAATGAAAGGTTTATGAGTCAATACAAGTCAATTGGAAACCTTATAAACATGAAATAGGACTCCAGATTGTTAATTTGCCATCTGAAATATGATAGTATGTAATCAATACGATCGAATTTTATGTTTGTTTGTCCTTGCTTAAGTTGACATATACTCGTAAGGAATTTTATGGACTCTCAAACACGATCCATATCTGTAAATAGGTTAGCCTCCTCCGTTGGCGGACTAAGATCGAGTTAAATGCAGTATCAAAACCTGTGTACATCTTTGCTAAATACATGTGCTAGATAGATAGAATATCGAAAATAATAAAAAAAAGTTCTTCTTTTCCTTCCAGTGTTAAAAATATTTTCAAAGCAGTTAAATTTGTACACATGTATTATAATTCACATTTGACAATTAAAAAAAAAATAATTAAACAATTCTATATTGAATTTTGTATAAACTTTTGATAACATGGAAGTGTTCCAACTCTCTACCTTCTTAACGAAAATTTCAAACCAATTTTCATACATCAGACACGTGTTTCGGATATTAAAAGGTCGAATTAGTGGCTAATCCAAAATAAATTTATGCTCAAAATAGCACTGAAGGGTTGGTACTAAGATGTAAATAATATGTATGATGTCAAAGTGATAAAAGCTTCTTTCAGTCGACAGTGCTGGAAAGAAGTAATTAATACACTTAACATACATCAAGTCACGGGGAACGATTTTAACTGCTTCACTCTGCTACAAGAAATAAGTGTCTATATCAATAATACGGAAGTGTTCCAACTCTATACCTTCTTGAAGAAAATTTCAAACCAATTTTCACGCACTGTGTTAACTGCTTCACTCTGCAACAAGAAATAAGTGTCTATATTAATAATACGGAAGTGTTCCAACTCTATACCTTCTTGAAGAAAATGTCAAACCAATTTTCACGCACTGTGTTAACTGCTCCACTCTGCAACAAGAAATAAATATAAATGTTTATATTAATAATACGGAAGTGTCCCAACTCTATACCTTCTTGAAGAAATTTTCAAACCAATTTTCATGCACCAGACACGTATTGCTCATCAGTGATGCTTCCAGCCAAAGTGATTTTCAACGCCGCCAAAAATAATTTCAATCGCGCCCTCTGGTTTTATCTATTTATTTATTTTATTAATCACGACTATCATTGTTATGTTACATGTATAAAGTACAAACATAAAATGCAAGATTTAAATCGGATAGGATAGGATAGGACGAAAAACCACGAACATTTTGTCCACTTATATACGTCGATGCCTTCTCGTCATTTTTGTCTCAATGTCTCAATAAAATATAATCAAGATAGACAGGTAGAATTTACACTGTACAAAAAGGGGCAAGTATTTTTGTCGACTCTCGACTTCCATTCAAAATCAAAAGATCTATACATTGTTCTTCTCAGATAATAAAATTAAATGCAAAACGTTTTCAACAGAGTTTTGACGCCTCGCTATATTGAATGGGCGGAAAACAAAAAGAAATAGATTTTGTAGAACAGTTGATTGCTTGTGAAATTGAAATTACGGACGAGATCAATCAGTGTTTACATACCAGAGTGATTTATTCGAACATTTAGTTTGCGTCTATGAGCAGATAGATTTAGTAATTTAGCCATTGTATTTCATAATGGCAGTGTATTCATACGCATTTTATAGACGAGACACGACCAAAGCGACATACGGAGAGACAATTCAACGCTACATTGTAATATGGATGCACTGGTCAAAACACTCAGAAAAACATAATTTATCATTTTTCAATATTACTAACCTACTTGTGACAGAATAAACAAGAATGATAACTCTAGATCAATGTTTCGCAAAAAAATGTTTTACTTTAAAATCGTCGTTTCAATTGCCATGTCTATCAAATCAAGTAAAGTTAAATGATTTTTTTTTGTGCAATGGTAAGAATATTGTAACACTATTTTGAGATTTAAAAAAGAACTATTCGTCAGAAAAAAGTGACTTGCAGTATTGCAGTATTGTTAATCTGCAAGTATGAAGAGAGTCCAAGGAAAGAGGCTCAAAATATTTGAGACATAAAAACTTCTACTATTCAATTTTTTTTATTCGCTGTAATCCTAAAAGTAGAATACTCGGCCTATAACATGTATAAACTTCAATCTACTTTAGACGGAAAAATCATCAAGGAAGATGCATTAATGACAAACCCTTTTGCGTGTGTTAGGTGTACTAGATGATTCAAACATTTTTACAAAATTGTTCGAATTGTAAAGTGCGCTTTATATATAATGTACAATTCTAAATCTAAAAGAGACTTTTTGCATTATTAATTGATTAATGAATTTTATACTGAGAAGAAAAAATAAAGTTATGACGAATAATTTTGTAAAAGTTTCAAAACCACTGCCAAATAAACCAGAAATAAAACATTCACCGATATTTGTATGGATAAACATGCTATAATGCACCAGGATACAAGACATTTTTGTGGTACCGGTTATCATATAGGTGACAGAATCAGAAGCACCTACCGGTTATCATATAGGTGGAAGAATCAGAAGCACTTACCGATTATCATATAGGTGGAAGAATCAGAAGCACCTACCGGTTATCTTATAGGTGACAGAATCAGAAGCACCTACCGGTTATCATATAGGTGGAAGAATCAGAAGCACCTACCGGTTATCATATAGGTGGAAGAATCAGAAGCACCTACCGGTTATCATATAGTTGACAGAATCAGAAGCACCTACCGATTATCATATAGGTGACAGAATCAGAAGCACCTACCGGTTATCATATAGGTGACAGAATCAGAAGCACCTACCGGTTATCATATAGGTGACAGAATCAGAAGCACCTACCGGTTATCATATAGGTGACAGAATCAGAAGCACCTACCGATTATCATATAGGTGACAGAATCAGAAGCACCTACCGGTTATCATATAGGTGGAAGAATCAGAAGCACCTACCGGTTATCATATAGGTGGAAGAATCAGAAGCACCTACCGGTTATCATATAGGTGGCAGAATCAGAAGCACCTTCAAAGGCCTCAATTTACACATACGGAATTAATGTGCGTGTCATTTAATAGGTTGGAACCCTTCGACATTATTGAGGTATGAGAATTTAAAGCAAATGTATCTAAACTGATTCTAATAGCGAGCGGAGCTCGCTGCAAAGGGCCTTTGCGAGCGAAGCTCGCCCTTATGGTAACGCGTATACACATATCTTATTGAGAGAATATGCTGAATCAAAGAATAAGAATGTACTACTATGCTTTCAAAAACTTTCGTCCCCTCGCAGACAGAGTTGCTGCGGAGATGCTTGATATTGCCATTTAAATTTTTTTTTCGACTCCAAGTAGACGTATATGTTATACTCAATTTTTGTTTATAAGTTAAATTTATTGAAAACATTTTTCGTAAATAAGGTAACGATAAAGCATCAACAAGACGGCGTAACCACGGGAAATCCGACATTTCCGGTTTTAAACGAGACTTTTCGCTCTGATTGCTTTTCTCATCTCGGGTGGTTTCGTACTGTCAGAAGTCGGAATATGTTTGGTTTTTTTCTTTTGTTCTTAAGTAATTTATTTTCAGCTAGCCTAAACATTATTCTTACAAAATAAATATGAATTATAAAGAACCATATTTTAAAAGAACCATATTTTAAGCCCCCCCCCCCCTTAAAATGTCCATCTGCTGGTCTAGATCAATTTTACAAATGCTTCCGTTTTTCCACTCGCCTTATACTACCTTTTTTGACAATCATCAAACAGAAAGTTTTGTAAGATAAGATAAACCATCATAGTCAAAATAAAAAAGAAAGATCTATTTTATTTTATATAAATTAAATCATATCTATTTCTCTCTCCGCTCGCACAAAAAGGCTTTGCCTTGATTCATATTATATAGAATAAATAGGACAAAACTCCGAGGAACAATAATATGTGTAACCTGTAATTTGTTCAACTCTAACCATGACCTTGGTTCTTGAGACCTTGACCATTTGGTGGTAATTTACCTACACATCACTGATTTTCCATATAAGTATAATGTATGTGCTGAATAGAAATAAAGAAAAATGTAGCTTTTCATGAGAAAACGTCAGACAGACAGACAGACAGAAATATGAACAGACAAATCAATCATAAAATTATAACAGTGTCGTATAAATCTACAGGTGACATGAATACAAGGTTGAACAGTAAAATGTTTACTTCGAATTTGCAGGTGCCACGAATACGAAGTTGAACAATAAATGTGTACTGCATACATTTATATCAATATCAACCTTTATTTAATTTATAATCTTTTGAAGAAAAGATAAACATATGAGAATCATGTAGGTTTTTATTTCCAAATCCCATCACAATGCTTTGGGACGCTTTTAGGACGGGGATCTCAAGATCTCAATTTATTCAATGACAATAGATACCAAGTTGATGATCATTTCTACTTTGCATACTTTCTGCACCATATAGAATCAGATAGCAATGCAAATAAGTAAAATAAACTCAAGAGTAACATTTTAAGAATAGTATTTAAATCTGGATTTTTATAACCATATAAAAGAATAATTCAAAGTTTTCTTTTGTTCATATTTGAGTAAAGTATCGAACTCTGAATAGAATAAAAGAGTTAAAGAAGATCCTGACGATAATCTCAACAGCACACGCAATAGAACACAAAATTAAGCATCGACGGACCCCTAGCAAGCTAGAGGTGGGACCAGGTGCCCGGGAAGAGTAAGCATCCCCTGTTGCCTAGCCGCACCCGCTAAAAAATATTTGCACATTTATATATAAAAACAGGTTAATGATCATTTCTTACCCAAGAAAATAAAGATTCAAAATATGAAAAATAGTTGTCAAGAGTCATATTGTAAGAGAAGTGATATCGATGAAATCTGAATATTATAGAATAGAAATCTTTGGATTTTTGATACAATAAATGTCGATGTCAATTGTCATTTTTGGAGTATAGTATATGTTACTTTATCTTAATAGAATATAAAAGAAAGCAAAAAAAAATCACATGATACCAAAGCATTTTACTCTTGTATTTATTCTTTACCGTATATTATCAAATAAAAAAGAGAATCATAACAAGAACAAGAGCCCCATATTGTAAGAATAGTGCAGAAATCTGAACGAAAACTCTGGATTTTCTTTAATAATGTAAATTGTCCTTTTTGTTGATATGTTGAGTATCACATCTAAATCTGGATAAAACAAAAGAGTAGACAGGAACATTCTGTACGAGTGAATGAAAGTCAAATACAAAAACCGAAATCAGATTCCATAAACCACAATCGAAAGGCTTACGGAATTTTGGGGAAAAACCAAAACAAAACTATCCCACGCGAAAGAAAAAGTGGACAAACAGACGGAGAAAATGACACAGCTGCACAGCAACACGAAGGACAATTTATCTTATCTCAAGATGCAAGTGCGAAAGGCATTATCGGTGGCACTGTCAAAATGGGCATCACATGAATATCAGACATATCACATGGATCATTCTATATATCCAATGTATTAAGTATAGCATGAAAGTATGTAGGACCAAAAAGGAAACCCACTGCCCATCCCAATTAATGTCTTAGTGTTACCCGAAGTCTCAGTTGTTTGGTCATTGGAGCGCCACCCTGAATAAATTCGATAAAACTACAATTGAAAAATGCAATTCCATTGATACCAAACCCTGCCATAGATAATATTTTCTTGTGGATTCTTGTCATTACAAAACAGAAACACACGAACAATAAAAGAAAATAAGAATCAACTGTTCAGATATTTTAAAATTATACAAATTTCAGACTGACAAGAAGACGCGATGCAGAAATTGATTTTCACATCTTCACCTGCAATCAATTTTAACTTCTACAAAAAAAACTTCTATGGGGATTCGAAAAATAAAGAATAATCAAATCAAACATTCTGCAAAGAAGCAAAAGTGAGTCCTCAATGGAGATGAGATCAGGTGTCCTGGGGAGAGTAAGTATCACCTGTTTGCTAGCAAAACCAGTCACTAAGGCCGTTCAGGAATAAAGGTTCTATCCGGTACATTGTTAACTTCGGTGTTTTGTATGGTTCTAAACTAAAATACCTTCCAACATTAGGGAAAACGAGATGTTATTCATTCCATCGTCAAAACTTTTTTTAGTGATAAAGTCAGTCGCTCACAAATGCACCATTGGTTCAGTAGTTTTTCTATCAGTCTGCTTGCTCTCAGAACAAAATCGTTGTAGTTTGAGTTTGCTCTGGAATAGCGTATTAATTGCGATATGCATACGCCATATGCAGGAGACGTAGGAATGTTGATGCTAAGGAAAGGGAAATTGGTAATATTTAAAATTGAAGTCGTCACGTTTGTCATATATTGAAGTAGTCTGGTTACCATTTTCGTCAAAAGATAAAATGAGATCTATGTTCATTTCAAACAAAATGTTTAGTTTTGTTTATCTAAATATGAAGCAGAGTTAATGCTTTCAGTGGTTCCTTTCACTCTTGTTCAGATGGATAGATTGTGATTTTGTGAAATGACAACTGTAATGTCATTTGAAAAGACACTTTTTAATTGTATGGAGTCTTTTATATAAATATAATACATTTATACCACTTGGTGAGTGTCATTGCTGGTTGACCAGGAGTCCTCGAGGGCACATGTAGCCAAGTTCGATCAATTTCGGTTGATCATCTCTTCATCGCATTCGAAAATGTCTGTTATCAAAATTTCTTGAAATTATACCCCACCCATCCTGCTACGTCTTTCGGTACATTTTTGGACATTATAACTTTCACACTTTTTGGACATATTACAATGTTTAGATTGAGGATCACTGACGAGGGTTAAGTACCTGAAACGTGCATGTCTTGTCCATGCTGCAAAATCTTCTTAAAGTGGAAGGAAAATATGCTCTTTCATTTTTCATTTTTTCAGACACATTCGATAGTTGCATTTATTTTACTTTACCACTACTTTTACCACAACTCTACTCTTCAGTGGTCACTGTGATTAGGGATTAGGCCGTGGTATTTAATATTTGTTTTCCACCCAGGTGTTTAAAAAAGGCACCCTCCAGCTAGGCAAAAACAAACAAACAAACATACAATTTGGTGTATTGTTGTCAATAAGATGTATTATTCTGACATGGTATTTAAGGCACATAAATGCTTTTAAAGCTATGGCGGTGTCAAAACAGATCCATTTGAGCCGTATTTCGATTCGAGTGATAAAGCCGTAGTGGATTTTTTTTTTCGGTTAGCCAGGATACCTTTGTCAATCTCGAATTGTGTGCGAGTTATGCATGGTTCTGAAAAGGGGAAACTTACATAAAATGTACCCATAAGTTTTATGTCTAAGATTTGAAATGTACCCGTAAAACGTCAGGGAAGGTCAGCTTTAAAAGTTAACTGTAGTAGTCAATACTCGATAACAAGATTACGTAACCCCTAACCGCAGTGACCACTGAAGCGTAGAGTTGTGGTAAAAGTAGTGGTAAAGTAAAATAAATGCAACTGCTCTAATATTTTGAATCAAACACTATTTTTCTCATTAAAGAAATCTATCAGATTCAGCATAAAAAAAGATGGGAAAGGGCTCAGGTATTTCACATCGACCTCGGCAATCTTCGCAACTATCCGTGATAAACGTCATATTAACCGAAGGCAAAAATGTAATCAAACAAGCATGCAGTTGGTTAATTACTCCTAAAAGATTACTTATAGACTTTTTGTCAGTCAAAAAATAAGTCGATACATATATGAAGCAGGGATTTGCGTTTGCAATATAAGAAGTATCTAAATATGAAGGTTAAAGAGTGTTATTTTCTAAAAATGTCCGATTGACTGTTCGTATATAATCATTACAGTTGAATGAATGAGTAATTGTATACTACACACTTCGCTTATCCAAGCAAGTCTACCTTGAGTAAATCAAAATTTTAATACGTAACTCATTCATAAAACTAATTATTGAATAATTTATACACGTCATATATCAGTCCAATGAAATCTTTTGATTTCACTAGGGGCATATCACTCGCGCTCATTGCAAATTTTTCGAAAATTATGGAAAAATACAGTGTTAAACGCGTGAAGAAAAAGACGCTTAATTATACTTTGATTGGTTCATTTTCATTTTCTTTGGAAAAATTCGAAAAAATGCCATAATTCCGGTCTCCTTCAAATGATGCTATTGGATTTGAAGACGTTTAACATAGTACACAAATACACCTTAAGTTTTTAACATATCATCAATACGATGAAATTAGCTAGTTGTGATAATTCCTTTGCTCAATGTAACTGTAGGTATCTACTAGTTATAATGTAAAACAACCTATTATATAGATATTCCTGCAAAAGATATGACTTTGTTAAATAGAAAGTTTCGTCTCTATCCTCTTTTTTAATCTTTGGCTTTTGCGAGTTTTTCTTTGAGAGAATTCTTTGAAATCAATATCAATTAAGTTGCCGTACTTCCTCAGATAAAACCCTGAGAGGAGACAATTTTTCTCGAAATTTGATTTTGTCAAGTTGTAATTCACTGTCAATCTTTGATGCTTTGATGCTTTGATGCTTTGATGAAGACAGAACAGTTATTATGAGTCCTTAATTCTATTTGATGACTTAAAACTAATCACAACTTCTATCTTTATCCTATCGTTATTCTCTCTCTATTTCAGATTTGATTTCCGTGAACATTAATTCCAAACAAGGTTGTATCATTAGTATCGCTTCTAAATGATAACTGTGAACATTTATTCCAAAGAAGGCTGTATCTTTATCTACGTGAGGATGTTTAACCCTTGAAATCAATATGGATAATGACCATATCCAAATATACAGCACAAATTCGATAACTCAGAAAATCATAAACCGAAGGCATACAAAATCAGGATAAAACAGGAACCTAAGCAAACAAACAAAAACCTCCATCACACGAAAAGAAGCAAACTTCCAATATGGCTGTGAGATCAGGTACCCAAGAAGAGTCAGCATCTCATGGATGCATGTAACAAACGTCGCTTCCATTCGGTAGAATTGTCACATCCATTTTGGAAGATACAAGTACATTCAGTGGTTGGATGGTTCAAATGGTCTACGACAAAATACCATCTATCAAAAGCAAATGTGTGTATGTGTTCGAAATGAGCCAATTGACATCGGCACCCTAGATCTGTTAGCCGATGCATATATGAAGGATTGATATTTTTTTCAATTCAGAAAAATAAAGCGGATATAAACCAACATTATGGCTTTGTATGATATGTAAAAAGGAAACAAAACAAAGAGAACAATTGCATCACATCCAGGACAATATATATAGCAGTGACACTCACCAAAATAGTAAATCATATCGCTGTAAAGTATATTAATATAATGGGTAATTATATCCTACAAATGTAATTGCAAAGACCATTTTTATTCATTTCTGCGTGAAAACACAAAATTAGATTCTCCATCTATTAAAGAAATTCGAAAAAGCTCGTTATATAACATGCACTTTTGACGAGATACTGACCTGTCAATGATAAATTTTCTATTACAATTTCGTTATTGGAATCTATATTATGAAATATCAACAACTGAGATATGTTTTTATCTAAAGCGCAAATAAAATCGATCACAAAATCGGAAGACTATTCTCTTATATATATATATATATATATAGGTCATCATAACAATAAGGTTTACTCTGTGGATATAAAATATAAAATCTGAAAACTTTAATATTGCACCCTGTAGATTGATTTGATTAAACATTGATAAGGGCCGTGTAAAATCCTCACATATGTACGACCGATGCAGAATATGGAAGCTAATTTTCAACAAATCTGGAATGTCTCTTAATAAAAAACACTTTTTATAAATCATAACTGTAATTTTAGATGAAGTATACAAATATTACGTTGCCACCTTTAGGAATATCTTCGTATCTATTAAAGACAAAATACCTCAAACAAAAGACATGAATACATTGAAGCACGATTTAAAGAAACACTGAATTGTATATAAAACTAATTTTGTGACACTTTACAAATATAAATACATGAATATTAATATTAATATCGAACATAACTTCCTCTTCGAAATTTACACGCAAACCGGACAGTATGGTTGGGTAAAGTAATTTTTCCTTCAATATTTTCCATTAACATGAAAACAATGAAATGGGTTTTTTTAAACTATTATGAATTATTGGAATTCCTCCACCAAGTCTTTCTGTTATATATTTTCAAATCAAACGTAAACATTGTTATTTGAATTTGATTGCAATCCGCCGTAGGGAGTTTACAAACGTAAACATTTAACTAAGCATATATGAATGATGCAGTGATGTCAGCTCTGATTGATTTATGATAATTTTATATTCAATTTCCAATGTAAAACTTTCTTTTTTCGAAAAAATGTATATTTTGATATGTAGAGTTTGAAAAGGTATATATATTGATAGTTGACTAAAGGTATTTTCTAATGTACAAACGCATACTGAATGTTTTTCCATTAAAACATGCTATTAATCGAAATATTCTACCGAAACATCACACTCCACAAATTAAGTTACAATTACGTTATGATTCTATAGATAAGTGTGTCATAGAATTTTACTTTATGCATGATTCAAACTATGCAAAAAAAATACCTCTAACTTTTCTTTATTTAAAAGGTTCAGGGTAGTAATTACATTACAGATTCTTCTACCAACCATTACCTTTTCTGGTAAGTATCAGTCAAAGATAAAGAAGTAATAATTCGGAAGTAAGAAGTTATTTCATTTGTAACATAAATAATTTAGAGCAATTTCCAAACAGATTCATCGCTCCTTCCTCTCACTATAGATTCGTCGTCAAGATTTTAACGAAAGTTTTAACAGACCGTAGGGCACGTGCCTCTTCAAATGAACAATATCAAATACCATAGATGAAAGAGCGTTAGTCTTTAACATGAAATTGTACATATTCCAGACTGAGATTTGCCGTGTACGAAAAGAGAAAAATAAGAACGGTTTTCAGACTACTGTCATGTTCACTAATTCCAGAGCACCCTGTTTTCCCGGTTTTCTCTAAAATATGATATTGTCATCTTCCAAAAGGATATCAATTTTATAGTACTACTTTAGTCGTAACAGAAAATACAATTTTTATGGCTGTACGTTAAGTAAGTTAGAAATAAGACGGAAAATAAAAAAGTCTACGGGGATTTTCTATAGTAAAATCGCTGAAAATGCGTGACGTCGGAGGCTTTGACGTCACTGTTTACTATTGTTGACACGGAGAACAATATGGCGGCGGCTTGAAATTAACATGGGAATTTCCCGTAGACATTTTATTTTTCATATTGCGGTTTGAAGGCAGCTGATGGGGTAAGTTGAAGTTAATTTCCAGTTACGACTAAAGGAGGTAAATTCTCGGAAACAATAATTAAGAGGAAAATTCTTCAGACGACAGAATAAATTGCCAAAACAGGGTGCTCTGGATTTAGTGAACAGGATAGTAGTCTATTCTTGGCACTGTAAAATATACACTGGATCGAGATTTTTTCCGAGCCTACATGTACATTATGTACAACAGATGCTGTTCGCTTGGTAGAAGATATTGTTTTAGAGAGGAACGTGTTTTTAATCGAGAGCAAAAATATTTCGTTTTAAACTTTTATATTCAAGAAAATGAGGGGATATGCTAAATACAACATTATTTTGTGGTAGTTAAATGGGGAATCGATGTACTTGTTTGGTTTGTAAAAGGAAAGAAGTGTAAGAAGTTATTTGTCTATTGTGATGCATTTTACTGTCCAACAATTGATTCCATTTAACGAACATACCTGATCTTATCATAATTTCATGGTTTCTACTTAAGAAATAAAAGGTTTGGAAAGCTCAAACATAAATATATGCTGCAAAATTATGGTTTGTAAAGCTGAAATACGACAAAATCATTTTGCAGCATCAAAAATGATATTTTTGTATTATGTACTATTATTATCTTTTGTCTTGAAACATTATCACTGAATTGATTTTCAATTTGTTCTAGTTTAGATTCCCATTCTACAATGGTACAAACATTAATATTCTAAATATTTAGTATGCTGTTTTCATTAAGATTCCCCAGATAATGCAGGAAGAGAGTTCCTTATCGCCTTCATGAACAATGAAGATTCACAATTTGACTTTAAATGTTTTCCTGTGGACATTTACATCAGTACCCCCAAAAAGACACAAGTAAATGTTACCATCAGTGCTCCAAGGTTTACCGGCACCAAAGAATATCACCAGATTTCCCTTACTTATGGGCAGCTAAAGAACGTTCAGCTAAATTGTAAAATCCGAGTGTTCGGCTCGAGAGTTGAGCAGAAGGCGGTATACATCATTGCTACTGAGGAGATCGTTGTGTATACCATAAACAGACAACCGGACAGTACGGACGGATACCTAGCATTTCCTATTGACGTCCTAGGAACACGTCATTTCGTTGTTACATATTGTGTTCATGGAAATACGAAGTATCTGAACAACATCGTTATTGCGGCTCCAGATGACAATACTGGAGTAGAAATCAAGTTAGCCGACAATGTAGGGATATCAGTGAGGCTAGACGGACATACATACCGAAGGAGGAATGTAATCAAGAGAATATTAAAACAGTATGATGTGCTTCAGATAGAGACACTGGGAGATCTGACTGGCAGCCGTGTACAAAGTAACAAACCAATAACGGTTACTGAGTGGCAACAAGAAGAGCGCCGTACATCTTACTCATGATAACTGGGGCATAGATCATCTAGTGGAGCAGATACCGCCCACAGAAACATGGGGGACACGTTTTGTTACAGTCAGGATACCATACAGAACCAGGGAACAAATCTTGAGAATTGTCGCTGCAGAAGATGGAACATTAGTTACCATGACGTCATGCGGCTCCAGATTTACGTATAGGCTGGCCATGGGCCAGTGGAAGCAGCATGTCATGAAGTCATCTTGCTATGCCTATATAACATCAAATAAAGGTATACTTGTAGTGCAATTTACTCAGAGTTTCTCTCCAAAGGAAGTTAATAAACAGAAGAGCGACCCCTCCATGTTTACGATTCCACCAATAGGACAGTATGCTGCTGACTATGTCATTGGTGCTCCAACGGGAAACAAAGGGTTATTTGATAATTATTACTTGATAGTGATGAAGAAATCAGACAAGAATGGACTTCTTGTTGATGGTAAACGGCCCAACTGGCTTGACGTACATGGCATAGACAATACTGATCTTATAGGAGGTTATATTTATGTGGGGACTGGTATTAGAACCCACACACTGCGTCATCAGTCACAGATTTCCATATTTGGAGTTGTCGCTTATGGTGCCAGGCATTATGAATCTTACGCCTTTCCTGTTGGAATGAGATTAGCGCCGATAAATAAGGTAGGGTACAGTCATGTAGGGTGCATGTAATTATAATGTGGGGAGTTAGAATTAATTGAAAGCGTCTTTACTTCCTGGAACATAAAAAAATCACTTCAAATTACATCATTGCATGGGCCATGAAGATCAAATAATGAAATAAGCATATCTCGTGGACTGTATTTGGAAAGTTCAAATCCATTTTATATAATCGTCAATAGATTGAAATTGTTAAATTTTGAGGAATTTTCAGATCAATGTAAAAAGATCATAGTAATAACAGAGAGATAGCAGACAGATAACAGAGAGATAACAGAGAGATAACAGAGAGATAACAGAGAGATAACAGAGAGATAACAGAGAGATAGCAGAGAGATAACAGAGAGATAACAGAGAGATAACAGAGAGATAACAGAGATATAGCAGAGAGATAGCAGAGAGATAGCAGAGAGATAGCAGAGAGATAACAGAGAGATAACAGAGAGATAACAGAGAGATAGCAGAGAGATAACAGAGAGATAACAGAGAGATAACAGAGAGATAACAGAGAGATAACAGAGAGATAGCAGAGAGATAACAGAAAGATAGCAGAGAGATAACAGAGAGATAACAGAGAGATAACAGAGAGATAACAGAGAGATAACAGAGAGATAGCAGAGATATAACAGAGAGATAACAGAGAGATAACAGAGAGATAAGAGAGAGATAACAGAGATATAGCAGAGAGATAACAGAGAGATAACAGAGAGATAACAGAGAGATAGCAGAGAGATAACAGAGAGATAACAGAGGGATAAAAGAGAGATAGCAGAGAGATAGCAGAGAGATAGCAGAGAGATAACAGAGAGATAGCAGAGAGATAACAGAGAGATAGCTGAGAGATAACAAAGAGATAGCAGAGAGATCTATACGTCTTTTTTTTTCAAAACACCTCTACTATGATCTAACACTGATATACTATATATTTCCACTGTCTTTCCATCTTTCTCCCATGATTAGGGGAGGATAATGACTCCGATGCTTTAACACAGATAGTTTGGCATCTTTTCCTTACTGTTATGAGGTTATGGATGTTTTAAAATTGATGTTTATATTTGTGTAGGCTTGTCATCTGTCTTCAATGGTTATAGCTGACGGGATAGATAATGATTGTGACGGACTTATAGACGAGGAGATATGTTACAGTGACACGACAGGTACACAACCATATACCAATTATATGACTGTCGTTTACTGTCATATTTATTGAAACGAAAACAAATACATATGCGTATTCATTCATTTTTTTAATTATTCATAAAAATATTGTTTGAAACTCACTATCAATTGATCAAACTATCTTATAGAGAGAAATAACATATCCCAGCATATGAAAGAAAAAATGTTTTGGCATTACTCTATGGATCAAACTTATTGAACAAAAATATTCTGAGACGCATATCTCGTCCATAGTATTAATAAACATTATTACAACAATGAAAATATTTGGAAACAGGTTTCCAAGTCCATCAAATAAGGAAAATCGTTGTAAGTTTGGATTTCTGAAAATGATTTAATCTTAAGATACATATTATACAGACAGTCATTGTTATTTATGGATATAAAGTATCTATATTGAGATTCCTTTGATGTTTCTTTAAGATGATGATGGTGACAATAGAATAGACGAAGATTGCGCTCGCTTGAATAAAGGTACGCAATTGTGATATGTTTTAGTAATTAGTCTAGAGAGATCAAAACATATGGATTAAGCAATTGCAACAAGTCAGTAATAGCATCTAGAGAACTTCAGTTCCTTTTTTAGCTCACCTGAGCGAAGCTCAAGTGAGCTATTGTCATAGCGTGCCGTCCGTCGTCCGTCCGTCCGTCCGTCGTCGTCGTCGGCGTCGTCGTCGTCGTCGTCCGTCTGGCGTAAACTTTTACCATTTTCGACATCTCCTCTGCAACCGCTGCACAGAATTTCATGAAACTTTACAGGAAGGAAGTACTCAAGGTCCTCTACCAAGCTTGTGTTTTTTGTGCCGATTGGTCAACAAATATGGCCGCGGAGGGCTCTGATTGGCTGACACAATTTCGACATCTCCTCTGCAACCGCTGCACAGAATTTCATGAAACTTTACAGGAAGGAAGTACTCAAGGTCCTCTACCAAGTTTGTGTTTTTTGTGCCGATCGGTCAACAAATATGGCCGCCGAGGGCTCTGATTGGCTGACACATTTTCGACATCTCCTCTGCAACCACTGCACAGAATTTCATGAAACTTTACAGGAAGGAAGTACTCAAGGTCCTCTACCAAGTTTGTGTTTTTTGTGCCGATCAGTCAACAAATATGGCCGCCGAGGGCTCTGATTGGCTGACACATTTTCGACATCTCCTCTGCAACCGCTGCACAGAATTTTATGAAACTTTACAGGAAAGAAGTACTCAAGGTCCTGTACTAAGTTTGTGTTTTTCGTGCCGATCGGTCAACAAATATGGCCGCCGAGGGCTCTGATTGGCTGAAACATTTTCGACATCTCCTCTGCAACCGCTGCACAGAATTTCATGAAACTTTACACGAAGGAAGTACTGAAGGTCCTCTACCAAGTTTGTGTTTTTCGTGCCGATCGGTCAACAAATATGGCCGCCGAGGGCTCTGATTGGCTGAAACATTTTCGACATCTCCTCTGCAACCGCTGCACAGAATTTCATGAAACTTTACACGAAGGAAGTACTCAAGGTTCTCTACCAAGTTTGTGTTTTTCGTGCAGATCATTCAACAAATATGGCCGCCGAGGGCTCTGATTGGCTAACACATTTTCAACATCTCCTCTGCAACCACTGCACAGAATTTCATGAAACTTTACAGGAAGGAAGTATTCAAGGTCCTCCAACAAGTTTTTGTTTTTCGTGTCGATCGGTCAACAAATATGGCCGCCGAGGGCTCTGATTGGCTAACACATTTTCAACATCTTCTCTGCAAAAAAACCACTGCACAGAATTTCATGATACTTTACAGGAAGAAAGTACTCAAGGTCCTCTACCAAGATTGTGTATTTTGTGCTGATCGGTCAACAGATATGGCCGCCGAGGACTCTGATTGGCTGACACATTTTCGAAATCTCCTCTGCAACAATTGCACAGAATTTCACGAAACCTTGTAGCAAGCAAGTACTCAAGGTCCTCTGCCAAGTTTGTATTTTTCTTGTCGATAGGTCAACAAATATGGCTGTCAAGGGTTTCGATCTGTAGAAGTATTTTTGTGACTTTTAACCCTTTGTCTGCAACTCAGGTGAGCGATGTGGCCCCCTTGGGCCTCTTGTTTTTTCATTTTTTCATTATTTTCTTCCATTGATATATTTCTTCTCAGGAGTAACCATACCACATCCATCAACTGCCAAGTCAACAACTACAACAGCTATGACGTCATCAACAACAACCACGACAACAAGAAGAACCGTAACGTTGACAACAACAATTGCAATGGCATCGGAAATTGTGACGGTCGAACCTACAACATTAGACTCTTCTGCGCCGAAATTAATGCAAAAATTTCCTACTGTGAAAACAATGGCGACAAAAACATTAGGAAGTTATCTAACATTTACTTTCTCAAAACTTTCGCCAAATCTCTCAAGATGGACTATTGTTACTTCTCAAGTGAATAACAGATATCCCGTAAAGAAGAAATACTTCTACAAAATTCATGTTGATTTTAAGAGGCCATATTGGTTGAGGATTGTAGAGTTGGTCATTATTGTTTGTGTTATTGTTATCATCACAGGTTTTGTGCCATGCTGCTGTCGTCATTTCTGTTGTTTGATGTTAAGGAGAAACACAGGTGACGAGCAGCATAAACACATGGTCTTGTATACAAAGAAAAGACCACTTCCACAACCTCGACGTAGGCAGGTCCAATTAAATAAACTACTTTAAATGTGGAAAGACTAACATCACTGTCATCTGTGACTAAAGTTTATATTTTGGGTTACATATTTGACAGCGTCACTTACAATGCATTCCGTACTTGCACTTGATTCTGGAGATATGCTCATTAAATAAAGTTTTCCCTCTTGTTTCTATGAAGCTATGTTATTGTCTCCTCAGTTTGTTCTATTCTTTTCTTTTCTTGTAAGAAATTGTTGTTTTATATATTTTTTTAAGTTAGCCTTTTGATTGTAATTTTTGGAATCTGATTTCGGGTTCTGCGTTTACCCTCCATTCACTGATAAAAATTGAAGTGTTCCAAATGATAGATTTCTTGAATACTTTTAAAACAGTTCAGACCATTGTTAATGCGCCAGACAAGTACCTCTTATTGTAAACTCTCATCTTTGGTATTTCAAGCAAAAATGAATTAGAAATCTACCATTGAGGAAAATTATATACATTGAAACATTGGTACAGAACCAGAGAATTGGTGAATAGTTTTTTTCTGAAATACCTAAAACCTCAAATACCTCAAATACCTCAATACCTTTTATTATTTGAACCCAAACGATCGTCCTGCCATTTTGAATACATTTTTCACAAATGTTTTTTTTTTCTCATAAATAAAGTTAAGGTCCCATGGAACATTATTTTGATTGTGAAGTATATATACATACAGACCAGCATCTTTACGGGTATTTTGATTGTGAAGTATATATACATACAGACCAGCATCTTTACGGGTATTTTGATTGTGAAGTATATATACATACAGACCAGCCTCTGTAAAGTTATTTTGATTGTGAAGTATATATACATACAGACCAGCATCTTTACGGGTATTTTAATTGTGAAGTATATATATACATACAGACCAGCATCTTTACGGGTATTTTAATTGTGAAGTATAATTATATATACATACAGACCAGCATCTTTACGGGTATTTTAATTGTGAAGTATATATATACATACAGACCAGCATCTTTACGGGTATTTTAATTGTGAAGTATATATATACATACAGACCAGCATCTTTACGGGTATTTTAATTGTGAAGTATATATATACATACAGACCAGCATCTTTACGGGTATTTTAATTGTGAAGTATATATATACATACAGACCAGCATCTTTACGGGTATTTTAATTGTGAAGTATATATATACATACAGACCAGCCTCTTTACGGGTATTTTAATTGTGAAGTATATATACATACAGACCAGCCTCTTTACGGGTATTTTAATTGTGAAGTATATATACATACAGACCAGCCTCTTTACGGGTATTTTAATTGTGAAGTATATATACATACAGACCAGCATCTTTACGGGTATTATTGTGAAACGTGCATGTCTGGTCCACGTTGCCAATTTATCTGTTCTTAAATGATGCTATTCAATTTGAAGACGTTTACATTTATACCACTTGGTGAGTGTCACTGCTGGTGGACCAGGAGTACCCGAGGGCACATGTAGCCAAGTTCGATCAATTTCGGTTGATCGTGTCTTCAACGCATTCTAAATGTCTGTTATCAAAATGTCTTGAAATTTCTAAAAAGTGGGTCCTGTAGCATCATATCCCACCCATCCTGCTACGTCTTTCGGTACGCTTTTTCGACATAGAAACTTTCATACTTTTTTGTCACATTAAATTGTTAAGATTTGGGAACACTGATGAGGGTTATGTACCCGAAACGTGCATGTCTGGTCCACGTTGCCAATTTATCTGTTCTTAAATAATGCTATTCAATTTGAAGACGTTTACATATATACACACAGACTAGCCACTTTACAGGTATTTTGATTGTGAAGTATATATACATACAGACCAGCCTCTTTACGGGTATTTTGATTGTGAAGTATATATACATACAGGCCAGCCTCTTTACGGGTATTTTGAGTGTGAAGTATATATACATACAGACCAGCCTCTGTAAAGTTATTTTGATTGTGAAGTATATATACATACAGACCAGCCACTTTCCGGGTATTTTGATTGTGAAGTATATATACACACAGACCAGCCACTTTACAGGTATTTTGATTGTGAAGTATATATACCTACAGACCAACCACTTAACGGGTATTTTGATTGTGAAGTATATATACACACAGACCAGCCACTTTACGGGTATTTTGATTGTGAAGTATATATACATACAACCCAGCCTCTTTATGGGTATTTTGATTGTGAAGTATATATACATACAGACCAGCATCTATACGGGTATTTTGATTGTGAAGTATATATACATACAGACCAGCATCTTTACGGGTATTTTGATTGTGAAGTATATATACATACAGACCAGCCACTTTACGGGTATTTTAATGTGAAGTATATATACATACAGACCAGCCTCTTTACGGGTATTTTGATTGTGAAGTTTATAAACATACAGACCAACCACTTAACGGGTATTTTGATTGTGAAGTATATATACACACAGACCAGCCACTTTACGGGTATTTTAATGTGAAGTATATATACATACAGACCAGCCTCTTTACGGGTATTTTGATTGTGAAGTACATATACATACAGACCAGCCTCTTTACGGGTATTTTAATGTGAAGTATATATACATACTACGGAAGCGTATAAGTGCCAATTATATATTTTTTATTTTCTGATTTTCCGACTTTTAATCTTGGAATTTCCAACTTTAATCTTGGAATTTCCAACTTTAAAGTCGGAATTTCCAACTTTAATCTTGGAATTTCCAACTTCAATCTTGGAATTTCCAACTTTAAAGTCGGAATTTCCAACTTTAATCTTGGAATTTCCAACTTTAAAGTCGGAATTTCCAACTTTAATCTTGGAATTTCCAACTTTAAAGTCGGAATTTCCAACTTTAAAGTCTGAATTTCCAACTTTAATCTTGGAAATTCCAACTTTAAAGTCGGAATTTCCAACTTTAATCTTGGAATTTCCAACTTTAATCTTGGAATTTCCAACTTTAAAGTCGGAATTTCCAACTTTAATCTTGGAATTTCCAACTTTAATCTTGGAATTTCCAACTTTAAAGTCGGAATTTCCAACTTTAATCTTGGAATTTCCAACTTTAAAGTCGGAATTTCCAACTTTAATCTTGGACTTTCCAACTTTAAAGTCGGAATTTCCAACTTTAATCTTGGAATTTCCAACTTTAATCTTGGAATTTCCAACTTTAATCTCGGAATTTCCAACTTTAATCTCGGAATTTCCAACTTTAAAGTCGGAATTTCCAACTTTAATCTTGGAATTTCCAACTTTAAAGTCGGAATTTCCAACTTTAATCTTGGAATTTCCAACTTTAAAGTCGGTATTTCCAACTTTTAAGTCGGAATTTCCAACTTTAATCTTGGAATTTCCAACTTTAAAGTCGGAATTTCCAACTTAAAAGTCGGAATTTCCAACTTTAATCTTGGTAATTCCAACTTTTTTTCAATACAATTCCCTTCTGTTAATAGTTAACTTTATATACTTTTTATGCCCCTGGTCTTTAGGCCAAGGGGGCATATTGCGTTGGATTCGTCCTTTTGTCATTCCGTCCGTCCGTCCGTCAGTCTTTCCCCCTTTCAATGAAAGGGCATAGAATTTTAAAAAGAGATGATATGGCTTTCATATTTTGCATGTGTAAACATCTTGAGAGGACCCATCTTTCGAAACTAATTTTTGGAGCTTTTGACCTTGTTCTTGACCTTTGATATACTTTTTCCTATTTTTTGTAAAAACATTTGAAAAATCATTAAAAAAAAATTATTTCTCCGTGATTTGCCCTCAAATTTTGTACAGCTCAAGTGATGCATATGTTATGTTGTATATATATATAACGGGTTTTTAGACGTTTTGTCATGCTTTTGAGATCTATCTCAACGAAAGGAAATGGGATGCAAACTAATTAGTTTAAAAGTTGGCTAAATCTCTTGTACCATTAGTGGTAGATCTGACATATTTCACATGTAGATAACTTATGACAAGATCATTCACCTTAGACCATGATCTTTGACAGTGTGACATTAGACCCTGAAATTTGATCTTCTTTTCTCAAATTTTAAACTGGGTATAACTTTGGAATAGTAAATGATAGGGCCTTTGTATTTCATATGTGCATTCATTTTGGAATATCATTGCTGTAAGTATCAAAAGTTGGGTCCGTGTAAAGTGCGAAACGAAACAAAAACGAAACGAAACGAAACAAATCGAAACGAAACGAAACAAATCGAAACGAAACGAAACAGATCGAAATGAAACGAAACAGATCAAACGAAACGAAACAAAACGAAACGGAGCAGATCGAAACGAAACGAAACAAAACATAAAACTTAAAGAATATGAGAAAAAGAGGAAAAATCGCCAAGAACGAATATTTGAAGACGAGATCAGCTCTACATTTGTAACTAGTGTCGAAAGGGTTTCTTGAAAAAGTCGAAGTTGACAATTAGAAATAGTAAATGTCAAATGCCAATCATGTATTTTAGAGGAATAAAGGGGAGGGGAAAGAAAACCACGCTATGACACCGTAATGAGATAATAAAACTGGAGGGGGGCACATTTCAGGAAAAAAAATCTTATCCTTTTTCAAACGAAATGTGCCCCCCCCCCCCCCCCCTGTATTTGTTCTGATTTTTCTGATAAAGTTTTCAAATACACATAACGGAACAGTTCCATTTCCTCTGTACTAGACTCCTCCCTGCTAAATAATACATGTATTTTTTTTTTCGCATCATCCCGTTCACTCTCCTTTCATCCTTTAAAATGCAACTGTGCTATATACCGTATAGTATATATTATGTTTTAATCGTCAACTTTGACCCATTAAAATCCCTCCAGCCACAAGAACTAATGGCTGAAGGCAATAACATAATATTATGCAGATATTGATATCCTTGCTAGTTCTCTGGATTAAAATCAATTTTTCTCAAGTTCTTTAAGATTTATGTTTTGTTTCGATTCGTTTCGATCTGTTTCGTTTTATTTCGTTTCGTTTCGATCTGTTTCGTTTCGTTTCGATTTGTTTCGTTTCGTTTCGTTTCGTTTTTGTTTCGTTTCGCACTTTACAGGGACCCTCAAAAGTTTGACCTTGTGACTTTGACTTATGATTTTGACCTTCTGTTTTGATCACAGGTTAAATATACAAATGTATTCTCAAAGCTGCCGCCGGGGACATTTATATGTTTCACAATTAAACAGAGCTTGTATTTACGTTTATAGATCTCAACAGTCTAGACTACGTTGGATTGTCAATGCCAGTAAACTAAATTGGGGGGTGGGGGGGGGTGGTATTGTATTCTCGGAATGTCGTATTAAACTTTATTAAACTCGTGTAATATGTTAACAATATACTTAATTTAACTAACACATGTATGCATAGAACGATCTCTCTCTCTCTCTCTCTCTCTTGTAGATGTTCGAGACATATATACTATTTTGTATCTGGAAAAAAAAATATTTCAGCAGTACATGCATCTTGCTACGTTAAATATAATACAAGACAACATTTCAAGGGACTTGGTATTTTTGAAGACTTCAAATTTATATTCAGAAGAGGGGATGATTGCATACAATGCATATGGTTTTAGATGTACTTTACAGTTGAAATTTTCATATGTTAGCTGGAGAGCACACATGTATCGAGCCGGGCAGTTTTACGATGGAAGTTTTATTCTACGACCCGGCGAGCGGAGTGAAGTTACTTTCCTTCTCTCAAGCCCCCCCCCCCCCCCCCCCCCCACACACACACACACACACACACACAAAGAAATTAAAATCTTTATCTAAAATCAAATTAAACTTTAACAACTTATATAACAAATTATCATAATGTCTCAGAATCCATGATTTCCATTGCATAACATTCATTATTCTGGTCGCATTATGAGAGCTCAATCTCCTACGCATGCGTCCGGGACTCCGATTTCAGTTCCGCTTTTCTTCACTTTGAATTTATAATCAAAAATTTATTTCAAGGAAAAATCATATGAATAAACGATCATTTAATTAACCACTGAAAATGTTTTCTGACAGACTTGAGAATCGGGATCGAAATTAACGTTCCTCCGGACATAGGTTAAAAAATACAGTTTTTTTTTCATGACGTCCATCGTTGACGCGCAGTCTAAACCCAGCGTCATATAATACTCTCATAAAATGTAAACCTAACAAAGTATATACATGGTGAAAAGAATTAGTCTAACACTTTATCATGCTTACACAAGATTATACCGATAACTTAGAACAAGAATTAGAAATGTGCTCGACAAAGGGGAAAATAGTAGAAATTTGGCAAATTCTATAGCGAAAACGACATCGTTTCGTAAATGTTTGGGGAATAAAATTTATATGAAATAAAGAGTGCATCTATATCAACAAAATATATAAGTGAATTAGATAGACTCATTTAATGAGCGCCAGCTCATTGCCAATGAACACGCGTTTCAAAAAATGAAAATTTCCCATTATCTTGCCAATTTCTTACAGATTTTTATACCCTATAATTTGCCATGGTTTTAGTTTTCATGCATACAGTATGAAGATTAAAGCCCCCTCCACACTTCAACTCCACAAAAGATATATCCGTGGCGAGTCGGGACGCAAAATGTTCGATGAACCATGGACCTACAACTCCAGTACGGAATGCTACGGGTTGATACATGTACGAATCGAGTACGGATAGCTAAGGATTGCTATGGATATCGTCCTGACATTGCCATGACATGCGTACGGATAGATACGGATTGCTACGACACGCGTACGGATAGATACGGATAGGTACGGATTGCTACGGATTACCACGACTCGAGTACGGATAGCCACGATTCGCACAAGGATAGCTACGAATTCAGTACGGATTGGTAGGACATGTGCGGATCCAGGATTTTTTTATCAGGGGGATCCTAAATTCAGAATTTCTTGAAGAGCAAATAAATAAATAAATAAGAATAATAAATAAATAAAAGAAAAAACATAAATGAAAAAAAGTCCTTGATTAACGTAAGTCAGTTCTGTTTCTTATTATAAATAAAACAGATAACTGGCGAACAGCTTAAAATCTTGAATTTTCACATTATAGTACTTACTTACATATGCAATGCTTGTCCGTTCTAATGTGTGAATACAACAAATGGCGAGCGATAGCGAGTCAGCCAATTTTTTTTCAGAATTGGAATGAAATCCTCTATTTGTGTCTTTTTCAGTTTCCCTTGGTTATTGACCAAGGTGTATGTAGGAAAGCGCAGCATCATTTATAGAATAACTAGCTTCTAACGTTATGTTTGCGGACGGTAAATGCTGATTTTACGGTTACAAACTGAGTTTTTCTAGCGTAGCCAGTAAAACGGATGTTGCACCGTAAAAAAATGTATATTCATATATTTTTTTAAATATGCTTCGAAAATTCCAACGGAAAGGGGGGGGGGGGTGTCCGGATCCCCAACCCCTCTGGATCCGCGCTTGTAGGACTGGCTTGAATTCCTGTGTACTTTTAAACAATAATTATTTACTAAAACACCCAATGTTTTCAAATTGATACAGCGTCAATTGTTTAATAGAAGTGTTCAGGTTTTATATCATTACCTATTGAAGTATTAAGCCCCCTTCACACTTTCACGGATCGAGCCACGACTCCGCTACGACTCCAAAAAAGGTCTATCCGTGGCGAGTCGGGACGCAAATTGTTTGATGAACCATGAACCTACGACTCCAGTACGGATTGCTACGGGTTAATACGAATCGAGTACGGATAGCTACGGATAGCTAAGGATTGCTACGGATATCGTCCCGACATTACTACAGATTGCTACGACACGCGGACGGATAGATACGGATTGCTACGACACGTGTACGGATTGGTACGGATTGCTAAGGATTACCACGACTCGAGTACGGATATCCACGATTCGCATAAGGATAGCTACGACCTCAGTACGGATTGGTAGGACTGGCTTGAATTTCCTATGCATTTTTTATCCATAATTATTTACTAAAACACCGAATATTTTCAAATTGAGATGGTCTCACTTGTTTTATAACAGTATAGAGGTTTTATACATGCCTTTATATCATGACCTGAAATTGAATAGTTGAAGTATTAACTCATATATTGACCGAAAAACGAACAAAACCCTAATAAATTTGAAGTTTATATAAGACACAATCCTTGGCTATCCGTAGCAACCCGTAGATGAGTCGTAGCAATCCGTAGCGGAGTCGTAGCAATCCGTAGCAGAGTCGTAGCTATCCGTAGCACAGTCGTATTGCTATTTTTATCACAAAAATTGTCCCAGATTGCTACGGATGCGCTTCGGGTTACTACGACTCCCCTACGGATAACTACGACTCCACTACGGGTTGCCCAGACTCCCCTACGACTCCGCTACGACAAATCTATCCGTAGCGGAGTCGTGGGAAATTTTGAACATGTTCAAAAATTTTCTGTCTCATCCCGGATAGCTACGGATTGCCAAGGATAGCTACGACTTTTCACGACTAGTGCCGGATCGAGCTACGGATTGCTACGGATAGCTACGGATGTAATATTTTTCTCGATCCGTAGCTATCCGTTGCCCGATCCGTGAAAGTGTGAAGGGGGCTTTAACTCATACATTGACCGAAAAACGCATAGAGTACTGATAGATTTGAAGTTAATATAAGACAAAATCCGTGGCTATCCGTATAGTAATCCGTAGGTCAGTCGTATCAATCAGTAGGGGAGTCGTAGCAATCCGTAGGAGAGTCGTATGGCTATTTTTATCGCAAAAAATAGTCCCGGATTGCTGCGGATGCGCTACGGGTTGCTACGACTCCCCTACGGATAGCTACGACACTACTACGGGTTGCCAAGACACCCTACGACAAAATTATCCATAGTAGAGCCACGGAAAATTTGTAACATGTTCAAAAAATTCCGTCTCATCCCAGATAGCTACGGATTGCCAAGAATAGCTACGACTTGCCACGACGATCGAGCTACGGATTCCTACGGATAGATACGGATTAAATTAGGTTAGAGATTATGCGAAGCTGTTTGTTGAAACCAGAATTTCGATTCCCCCGAATTAACCCCGATAAACCACGACTAACTCCGACTTCAAATAAGACTTTGCCCAACTTTTCCGGTCAACGCCGACTATTGCTGCTGTGCGTCAGGGCGTGTGTGGGTGTGTGTGCGTGTGTCCAAATTTTCTTGTGAACAGCATAGAAGACAAAGTAAAGATCAGAGAAATATCAAACCTTTCATAGATGTTTCCAATGGAAAGAGAATAAACCCTGTTGATTTTGAAGGTCAGGGGTCAAAGTTCAAGGTCAAAGTGGACTTCGCGTGGACCTTGTGAACAGCATAGACGCCACGAAATTATCATAGAAACATCAAAGCATTCACAAATGTTCTCCATGGGGAGATAAGAAACCTATTTATTTTCAAGATCAAGGGTCAAAGGTCAAAGGCTTAAGCTTAAGATATTTGTGAACAGAATAGAAGGCATAGTAATCATCAAGAGACCACCTTTCACAAATGGTCCCTCAGGGATGAACCCTAATAGTTTTTAAGGTCAAGGGTCAAAGGTCAAGGTGGCAGTAAACTTTATTTTAGAATCTAGACATACTTTCATTGTGCATAAGAGATGCTTATGGATAGCAGATGATGCTTTTACGAGATATTGAAAAGAAAAAAAATATCAAAAACAAAACTACCGAAGATAATGTTTTAACACATCCGTTCTAATTTCTTTTGTCCGTTCATCACATTTCATGAGTGACTACTCGAAATGTTTTTTTTTAAGTTAACACTGTTTATCAAATAGGTAGAAGAAAATGGAATGGGGACTTAATGCTATTACATGTATTCTATTTCAGGGGTTGTCCCCTTCCTGAAAAAAGTGCTATTTTCTGCACAGCAAATTACAAAGTCTTTAGTACTATCGTTTGATTACCTACGGTCCCGCATAGAATTAGTAATCACTGTGTCTGTCCGTCCGTTCGTCTGCCTGTCCGTCAAAATCTAACATTAATCAGATAAAAGGGCCCGCCAAATGGCAGTTGCCCTAAAGGAATAACTATTTGTCTGTCTGTCTGTCTGTCGGTCAGTCTGTCGGTCGGTCGGTCGGTCTGGCTGGCTGGCTGACTGTCTATCCCTGTTTTCCTGTCCGTCAAAAAATAAAATTGGCAATAACTTTTTCACCATAAGATATATGACTCATTTTTGACTCGTGTACTGTTCGGTTGGCGTCAATTTTTTTACCATTTGACATTGACAATAACCTTTTGTTCTACATATGAGAAACTTTAACTTTGACCTTAACTACATCACCATAAGAGATAGGGCTCTCATATTTGGTATGGGTGTTCTCTTGGTACTATTTTATTTTTACCTTTCGATCCTGACCATTGACCTACATTAAAAAAAAAACTTTAGCGAAGACCATTCGCAGTTTTTGCGAGTGTATTCCTTGTAAAGCCATGATAGTAAAACTTGTTTTATATCGGGCGGGTACCTTTTGCTCAGACAAAAAAACAAAAACCAAAACCAAAAAAATAACAACAAAACAAAACACACACACACATCCTCACAAACATGCATTTTTTGGGTTAAAAATGAGTAAATGATATTTGATTATATGAAATGCCTATTCCATCTTTAATTTTAGGAGATAATAGTGATTTTTATATATATATAAAAAAAATTAAGGGTACCTAATATCAATTATCGAAAAAGTTCAGGACTTAAAACAGAATATTAAATAACGATGGCCTGACAAGCTTCTCTGTTCGTACTAACATTTCTTATCGCATGACCTTGACATTGACCTTGGACTATATTCAAAAATTTTAACATATGTATTTTCCTTGTGACAAGATCTTTCTCGTACAAATGTACATATAGTATCAAAATTTTAACAATGTTGCCTTGACTGTGACCTTCCCGAAATTAGCTATTGGCCATTACTGCTGTAACATAAGAAACGTGACTCCTACGCGTAACGTAAATGGATCTGTCGGAAGATTGGCAGCTTACGTTAGAGTTGCACTTGTTGATATATTTTTCCAATAGATCCTTTAATATCTATCTTTTATCATTGGATGAATCTAAATGTCATAGCATGTACATTGGCTATTTTTATATTGTATTCAGATAAAATCTTGAGCGGTAGTTATCTATCTGTAAGATCTGAAGTGTCAATACACAAACACGTTGAATGGTTGTAATGGACAATAAATGCGGAATAGTCATATAATGTATTTCACCGCCAAAATAAACATTTAAGAACGTTCAAGTCCTATTCAATTGTACTTCTAATAGAAAACACTATAATTATTAATCAGTTGCGATAACAAAATGACATTGTACACTTAGTATAAAAGCATTGACCACATAGTAAAACCTCTGAAAAAAAGTTGGAAATTCCAAGATTAATGTTGGAAATTCCAAGATTAAAGTTGGAAATTCCGACTTTAAAGTTGGAAAATCCATGATTAAAGTTGGAAATTCCGACTTTAAAGTTGGAAATTCCGACTTTAAAGTTGGAAATTCCGACTTTAAAGTTGGAAATTCCGACTTTAAAGTTGGAAATTCCAAGATTAAAGTTGGAAATTCCAAGATTAAAGTTGGAAATTCCGACTTTAAAGTTGGAAATTCCGACTTTAAAGTTGGAAATTCCAAGATTAAAGTTGGAAATTCCAAGATTAAAGTTGGAAATTCCAAGATTAAAGTTGGAAATTCCGACTTTAAAGTTGGAAATTCCAAGATTAAAGTTGGAAATTCCGACTTTAAAGTTGGAAATTCCAAGATTTAAGTTGGAAATTCCAAGATTTAAGTTGGAAATTCCAAGATTAAAGTTGGAAATTCCAAGATTAAAGTTGGAAATTCCAAGATTAAAGTTGGAAATTCCGACTTTAAAGTTGGAAATTCCAAGATTAAAGTTGGAAATTCCAAGATTAAAGTTGGAAATTCCAAAATTAAAGTTGGAAATTCCGACTTTAAAGTTGGAAATTCCAAGATTAAAGTTGGAAATTCCGACTTTAAAGTTGGAAATTCCAAGATTAAAGTTGGAAATACCAAGATTAAAGTTGGAAATTCCGACTTTAAAGTTGGAAATTCCAAGATTAAAGTTGGAAATTCCAAGATTAAAAGTCGGAAAATAAAAAAATAAAAAAAATAATTTGGCACTTTTACGCTTCCGTAACATACAAACCAGCCTCTTTACGGGTATTTTAATGTGAAGTATATATACATACAGACCAGCCTCTTTACAGGTATTTTAATTGTGAAGTACATATACATACAGACCAGCCTCTTTACGGGTATTTTAATGTGAAGTATATATACATACAGACCAGCCTCTTTTTGGGTATTTTTTTTTTCTGGTCTATTTCATTTTGAAAAGCAGGGGTGTATTAAATATTTAGATTTTTATTTTTCTGAAAATTGAAGAAAATCTCCGGTTTGTAGGTCGGATAAAGACCTCGTTGAAGTCTGTATGAAGGTTATATGCCCTCGGAGAGAATAGGGTGGCAATCAACATACCCGTAAAGAGGCTGGTCTGTATGTATATATACTTCACAATCAAAATACCCGCAAAGTGGCTGATCTGTGTGTATATATACTTCACAATCAAAATACACGTTAAGTGGTTGGTCTGTATGTATATATTCTTCACAAATAAAATACCCGTAAAGTGGCTGGTCTGTATGGATATATGCGTAAAGAGGCTGGTCTGTGTGTATATATACTTCAGTATCAAAATACCTGTAAAGTATACATACAGACCAGCCACTTTACAGGTATTTTGATTGTGAAGTATATATACATACAGACCAGCCTCTTTACGGGTATTTTGATTGTGAAGTATATATACATACAGACCAGCATCTTTACGGGTATTTTGATTGTGAAGTATATATGCATACAGACCAGCATCTTTACGGGTATTTTGATTGTGAAGATTATATGCATACAGACCAGCATCTTTACGGGTATTTTGATACAGGGTACCGTTCAGAAAATTATCAGGATGTATCACAAATTATTTTACTTCTCTGGCCTGATGATCGTTACCGTTGCATATTTCCACCCGATAATTTGCATGGTCGATTTCATTTTGATAAGCAGGGGTGTACTAAATATTCAGATTTTCATTTTTTGGAAAATTGAAGAAAATCTGCGGTTTGTAAGTCGGATAAAGACCTCGTTGAGGTCTGTATGAAGGTTAGATGCCCTCGGAGAGAACAGGGTGGTGTTAAAAGACCTAGGCCTTCGGCCTCGTTCTTTAAGCACCACCCCGTTCTCTCCTCGGGCATCTAACCTTCATACAGACCTCAACTCGGTCTTTATCCTTTACATACAGACCAGCATTCTGATTGTGAAGTATATATACATACAGACCAGCATCTTTACGGGTATTTTGATTTTTTTGAAGTACAATGTATAGATACATACAGACCAGCCTCTGTGTGGGTATTTTGATTTTAGGTATATGTACATGTCATGCAGGCCAGTCTTTTTACGGGTATTTTAATTGTGAAGTATATACAGACCAGCCTCTGTACTGGTATTTTAATTGTGAAGTATATAATGCGATTGTCCTATCTTTTATTATATTATGATATCATTAAGCCTTAATTTTGAATATTGGAGAAATGGCTTCTTTTTTCTCTGTATGCACATTTGTATGACTGTCATTAAATTACTTGGTGTCGCAACGTCCTCCAACACACAAAAACTTCGTCATATGAAATGTGAGCGGTCATATTGCTGTGTATTCTCCTTTTTGACTTTGTGATATTGCTCTTGAAGTTTTACGTAGTTTTAGCTAATTGGTATCGACTCGAGGAGGTATTTTGTTTTACTCATGCATCTTGATTTTTCAATCATTTTATTATGCATCATCAGAACACATATAGAATTTATGACGATTATTTCAAATCTACTTCGGACTGCTTCTTGAATGTAATAACAATATCTTCCCTCACTTTATTTTAGGTATGTAAGTATGCCCGTAAAGATGCTGGGGTTGGGTTACCCAGTGATTCATCTGCCTTCAAAGACGAAAACTAGGTGGCAGCCATGATTCAATCAGCTTCTTTCAAATTGGTATAAAAGCATGTCTGAGCAAATCCTACATACACTGTACATTTTTGAGTAATTAGAAAATAAAATGCTCCTTTGAAATTTTAAGCAAACATCAGTATATTGTTGGGTTTTTTTTAGCAACGTGATAATTTTTGTTTCAGGGAATCCCCAGTTTTAAAAATACTGCAATAAATAGACTCTGAGAAACATATGTTGGTCAAGAAAATTTCTTATCCAATCAGAATCTTCGTTTCTCATAAATTACTATGGAAATTAAATGATATATTAATGAAATGATAAACTATAAAATTGTATATAAAGTCGGTAAACTCCATGATAAACTATAAAATTGTATTTAAAGTCGGTAAACTCCATACGGTGGCTTCGCCTATCATACAATATATATATACTTTATATATAACATCTGCACCTATTTGGGAGTCCGCTGGTCGATAAAGGACAGGGTCCGCTGCCTCGGATGAGCCCAAACGCAATCAAATTCAAATATGAAATTGTAATTTTTGCAATTTTACTAGTTAAATGATAAAAAAATGAGGAGTAGACCCTCTATATGATGAGGAGTAGACCCCTATATGATGATGAGTAGACCCCTTATGTGACGAGGAGCAGACCCTCTATATGGTTAGGAGTACACCCCCTATATGATGAGGAGTACACCCCTATATATGGTGAGGAGAAGACCCCTTATATGATGACGTAACAATGATCACAGCGGAACACACACGACAAAATCGAAAATAGAACCAGACGTAGAAAGCAGAATAATTATACCGATTCTGACTGATTTGACATTAAATTTGGGAATTCATTATCATTTCAGTGAATACTCCTTAAAGTAAGAAAAATAATTCCATTTATAGTCACGTCATGACTTTGTTAAGTCATGTTCCACAAAAAAATCATCATTTCTGAAAAGATTCAATATAAATATATAAAATGCATATCCATTACGTAAATGTCGCTGCGTGAAACTTGCTTGTATTTGACATTTTGATCCATATTATCGATCGACTATAAAACTCATCGTGTTATCGGATTTTCTGTTCAGTCATTCCTTATGTGACATATAAATTCATGTTTTTAAAGAAAAAATCGTTATATGAAATACCACATAAGACTATAGATCATTTGAGATCCCTGAAAACCCACAAACATTAACAAATATCGATGTCCGAATAAAGTCTGCCTTAAAAACGGATATGTCCGTGCAATTTATCTAATCTATCCAACTTAGTTTGATTTCTAAAGGTCACTATAAAAGACTTTCGTTATATGATCAAATATACCATCTAATTTCGTTTATGAAACGTACATAGATATCATCAAAATTGACACCTTAATCACGGGATGTCTCAATAAAATCGATCAGGTCCACATTATAAGACTAGTATAAATGTTACGGAGAGTGCTAGAATTGTCTTATTGTTTTTTGACATCACACATAAGAACATTTTCTTCAAGAACTACCAAATGTTGTGGTATGTTGTTCATCTTTAAATCTAATATTGTATCATTTTAATTCATCTAAAATATATATAATATATAATATTGATTATTGGCAAAAATATTTTAACATCTATATTTAGACGAAAGTATTAAATTTCACAACATTGAATAATAAACACTGCATGGTGTTTAGGACCTATGGTCACTGCACGTCCAGGTATATATGTAATAACACTTGTATATTCTGTAAAATGCATGAATAAAGGAATGATAAGGTTTAAGTAAAACAGGACTTAGAACATTATGTTCTGTGCACTTCAATGTGTACAATTTCGTCGATTTAAGAACAACAAAGGTAAGAAAAAATGGAAATAGTTTTGAAATTGTTATATCAAAGATGTTTATATGCTGAACACATCCAAAGGAAGATAGTATTCTAAAACAAGGGGGTCCATCCCTCATTATAGCTCGAGTACGCGGACTGTCTTTTCACTTTCACAATGTAACTATTAAATTTCCATGAAAGCTTCAATAGAAACCACACAAGAGAGGATATTTCTTATTTATAAAACAAACCAGTTGAAAGAGAACTTTTGTTGCCGGACCGATTCGAACCCACCACTTGGAAAATGGGAGGCGAGCATGATAGCCGTTGCTCCACTACGCACTTACTGAGTTCGTGCAAACTAAGATATATAAACCTTCCCCAACGCAAACTCCACATCGAAAGTTGATAAAAAAAAACATCGATTTTCTACATGAAATGGGGTCCCCTTGACCTCAGTTGAACACTTGCAGTTTTCGTTTTCATTTAGCGATGCCATAGAAGCTGTTAATTAGATTGACCTTAAGGAAGACAACCCCTTACACCACAATGTTACGTAACACTTTACTGAAAACAAATAATGCATGAAAAACTTGACTGAGAATAGTTATTTCTTGAATTTCTACGTGGATGTGCCTGAAGATCATTTTGGATTAAAATACCACTGATCCAAAACATGTGTCTGATGCTCTAAAATTTGTTTGAAATGTTGTTCATGAATGTAACGAGTCGGAACACTTTGAACATTTCTCTTATAGATATATTCATAAGATCTTTTAAATTTGTGTTTCTTTTTGACGCGTATGTAACACAAAGTAAGTGCATTTTTTTGCAGTTTTCAGTGGCAGTTGTATCAAAATTGATATTCTGTGCCAGTAAAATGGGGGTACATGACATTAAGAGATACTTCTCAGTCAGACCTGCCTTGGGCTGCATCAGAATGACACTGACCAATATGCTCCTGAGCACAAAAAGGTCGCTATGGCAACATTGAAAGGTTGTACAATGTATTCTTATAAAATTATGGACTGTTGTTGGTTCGTAATAATTGTTATTCTCAAATTTTCTTCTAGTGCCTTTACTTCAAAATGTTGACTTGATTCCTTTCTAGGTCTCTTTGTGTTTTCTTTCTGACTGCGTCTCTGGTGTCCTGTGGTATGTATACAAACACATATTTACATCTTACTAAATTTTCTAATATAAAACGTCTCTGGTACAAAAAATCCAATGCGTAAATTGTTAGCCTTTTAAAATAACCAGATTTTTTGAATTCATGAACTATTGTATCAAAGTGAACAATGGTATTCAAATCAGCCAAACTAATCCATACTGAATTCCAGAAACTTAAAAAAAAGAATAGGTATTATAACATTTGCGTTATAGCTTGAGTACAGACTGTCTATACAGTGTTAACTCGTCCTGACAAAACTAAAAGGTCCTTTATGGAAATAGAAAGAAATTCTTTATTGTGGCCTTTGATATAAAATATCTTTATATAGATGTTTTTCTGAGAGTTATCCAAAACCTCATTTTGGATATAACTGCTATTCGGATACAAAACTTTTATATATGATCCATGCTGTATATATCCGTTCTTTAATTATGCTATGAATTTGCAGACGTGCAACAATTCTATGAAAAGAACTCATTTTTACAAGTATGTCTTTGCACCTGCAGATAAAGCAACCAAAAACACCATTATTGTTTGACATCATAACAACACTTTCGTCAACAAATCATTGGCATGTAGTTATGGTGAATATCTCTACAAGCGGGTTGTACGATCCAAATGAATACTAAATGTGTGCCTCTTGTTGCATATCTATTTTTTTTACACTTATGAAAATGAATTTATCTAAAATTTTCAAAAACAAAGAAAACTTCATTAAACATTGCAATGGTACTTGGAGATCTCTTTCCTTTCTAGGCACCTGGATGATATTCTGACTATGAATGAAATCTATCTGCATGTATTGACACTCAACAACGATCGTCCATTGGTGTCGGTATTTATGCCTAGTATTTTGTGTTTGGTGTTTCGATGTTGTGTTTGGGGTCTGATGTTCATTGTCCAGTTACGTATTGTTGCGTATGTCTTCTCTGTGTTTTCACTTGGGGTGTTTGATGTTTTGCTGTGGATGCTCCTTTCTTCAACAACGGTTTAAACACAGAAACACTATTTCTGGACCTTGATATCAAGATTATAAACGGAGAGATTCAAACAAGTGTGAATGGCAAAAGAAATTATTTCAGACTCTGTATTGTAAGTTTTCCCTTGATTGACGGCGATGTTCCCAGGATACCGTCATACGGTATTTACATATATCAATTCATCCGGTACGCTATCTCATGTACATGTACTAATATTTTGGATTTTATAGTTGAAATCTTACATATATCAAGAAACTTTTAGGTCAATACTTCCGCTTTTACAAACTAATTCAGACTTTCTGGAAATTTTACAAAATTACTCTCAGCTTCTCTATACAAACAACTGAGTATATTATCCGGAAATTTCACCACCTTTTAAAGTGACATAATATACAAAAAAGGATCAAGTATGGGTAAAATTTGCATCGAAAATGCGTCAGAATCATCAGTCGACTTTTATACCGTGGATATGACTCTGCTGTCACCAGACGGACACTAGGCATGATACTAGAATAATATACAGCCTTGTACCAGCGCATTGTTAAGAATTCCAATTGTGCGTTCTTCGAGACCTTTGGGGAACTGGAAAAGTTGGAGGCCTGTTTGCTCGTATCCGGATAACTACACAGTTTGCTACAATGTACCAATGTGACACCTAAAGTCGACATCGATTTTTTATTGGATTCTTTGGTTTATATGTAGTATTTTATGTTTGGTGTTTTAATAAAGGAGAAAGGAGGAAATCTCCAACAACACTGACGGATGCAGCACCCATAGCAAAACTTCAAAACAACCCATGCAACAAAACAACAGAGATGACAAGCACAGCAAGAGACGCAAAAGGGACAAGGAACACCAAAAACAACACAGATATGTTGAACACAAAAGACCACACATAAACCAACAAGACCAAATGACGAGCTCATGTACGTTATGACCCGAGGAGTCCGACCGAAATTCAGAGAGGACAGGTGATCGGAGCCCTGTGATCTCTTAAGAGGTTCGGGCAGGGTCTGCCATGAAGTCCTGTCGACACAGTAAGTCAAAGTTCAATTCTTAAGATAGAGTTGATATAAGACTTTAGATTGGTCAAGTAATAATGTGGTGGAGTCATATACGCTGTTGCGTTTGATGGGACAGAATATCAAAAGAAACTGACAATAATTTTGTAAAATTTCCGGAAAGTCTTAACTAGTTTGTGAAAGCGAAAACCTTGACTTAAAATTTCCTTGGTAATTTGTAAATTTCTGTCATGAAAATCTAAAACATTAGTACATAATCTAGCGTACCGGATGAGTTGTGAAATGTACGTACCGTATGGCGGTAATCTAGGAAAATTACCGTAAGGCCAGGGAAATTTAATTTACTATGTGGAATCCAAAATTATCTCTTTTGTCATACACTCTTGTATGAATCTCTCTATTGACAATTTTGATATTTAGGTCCACAAATGGTGTTTCAGTGTTTGTAACATTTGCCCTGTTTAGTCTCAATTCTTGTGGATAAATAAATTCTTATATTTTTTCAATAACAGTATTGTCAATAGCGAGAATATCATCCAGGTACCTAGAGGTATCATTGAAACATTTCAAATCGTCATGTTTTCTTTGCTTTTGAAGATTTCGAAGATACCCTTAGGAATTCCTACAACCTGCTTGTAGTAATTCTCACCAAAGTTAACATAAATGTTGTCCAAGAGGAAGGACAAGGCGTTACACAGGTCACTACATGTCGATGATTTGTATGATTTGTGGTCTGTTTCTGTCGCATTTTGTGTTCCTTTTTACATTTGCGTTCCTTGCCGTGTACGTCTACACTGTTTTCCCCATGCGGGGTTTCGGCGTTTTGCTGTGGTTGCTGCAACCGAGTCTTGTTGGAGATCCCCTCCTTTTTTGTTGTGCTACCCTGCTCTGCGTTTTTGCAATTGAGTGTTTCGGATTGTCGCTGTTAGTGCTGCGGCCGAGTCCTGTTAATTCACTTATTTCTTGTCTTTGTCTTAATGAATTCCAATTCGTTTCATATTGATAAGTGTACTTATTTATAGAATAACTGTCTTTTGGAATGTGATTATACTGTGATAACCTACTATGGATCCAGGAATTATGTTCCATAATGCGCGTTAGCGCATTATAAGAAACATAATTCCTGGATCCATTGTAGGTTATCACAGTATAATCACATTCCAAAAGAATGTTATTATATATATTTACATTCCAGTTTTTCACGCTTTAATGACATTAAAATACGTTTACAATTACGTTGCTAAGGCTCTGTTACTACGTACCGTCAAGATTCAAATCAAGCCAACTTACTATGACGTCATAGTTCAAATCGCGCCACTGCGGTTATACTCCTATAATCACAGTGTAAATTCTATACAAATGAATGGGCATATGTAAATATAAACAAACAAATTAAAATCAATTCTGTTTTGAAGATTGTTTTTGTGTATTTTGAAGATGGTCCAGATAATGCTGGGAGAGAGTTTGTGTTTAGTTTTATGAACAATGAACAATCACTCAGTGGGTTTTCATGCACTCCGCTTGATGTTTACGTCAGTACGTCAAAACAAGGACCTGTCTTTGTAAATGTGAGTGCACCAAAATTTACTAAAGAAAAGATAAATCATCAGTTCAGCATAACCAAGTCACAAATAAGAAGACTTGAACTGAACTGTTATCTACGGAACTTTGGGTCTATGAAAAGCAGCAAAGGACTACACATTGAGGCTTCAGATGAAGTAGTTGTTTATGGTGTAAATCGCCAGAGGTATTGTACTGACGGATTTTTAGCCTTGCCAACTGATGTTCTCGGAACAACATACTATGCTGTAACATACTCAACTCCCGGAAACAGAAAGTACTCTAATGATATCCTTGTCACCGCTGTACATGATGACACGCTTGTTTCCATTAGGCTAGCTAACAATGATGGCGTTGTCGTAGACTTTTATGGGAAAGCATACACTCGCAACCAATGGATAAATATAACGTTAGCGATGTGTGACTCGCTACAGATAGAATCATTTGGTGACCTTACTGGAAGTTTGATTTTGAGTAGTAAAAATATTGCCATGTCCAGCGGAAATAAGAAAAGTGAAATTCATGTTGACAATAGTCAGGGGGGCGTCGACCATCTTGTAGAACAGATACCACCAACAAATACATGGGGCAAGCGTTTTGTTACTGTTAGTTTACCTGGGAGAATAGCTAAACAGATCATTAGGATTGTGGCATCCAAAGATAATACAAAAGTCATTGTCAAATCGTGTGGAAATACCAATAATTACAATCTCAGTGAAGGTGGATGGATACAGCATATCATGGGAGCGTCATGTTCCTCCTATATCAGATCAAATAAACCGGTCCTAGTGGTCCAATTTGTTCACAGTTGTGTACGAAGTAACGGAAGAATAAGTGACCCCGCTATGTTCATAATACCACCAATTGAGCAGTATGCCTCAGATTATATTGTTAGCTTACCTAGGGGAACAGACGGAGCTTTCTCAAATTACTTTCTAATTGTGATGAAAAAGTCTGACATAAATGGTCTCATCCTTGATGGAAAGCGTCTACAAAGTTCAAAACTACATTTTCACGAGATCGATGGGACGGATATGGTCGGCGGAAGCCTTTTTGCAGGAACTGACACAAACGTACATACTCTCAAACATGAGTCACAGATATCACTGTTCGGAGCTGTTGCTTATGGTGCCATACGTATAGAATCATACGCTTTCCCAATCGGTATGCGATTAGCATCAATCAACACGGTAAGTTTAAATGTCTCTTTATAAAACTTCAACATGTAATCTAATTATCAATATTACACTTTATATTATATCGTTGCATTGCAGTGCATTAAATGCACATTTCAACAAATTGTGTATTATCAGTGATGCCCAAGGCCGCAAGAGCGGAAATCCAAATAGTGGATATATGAAGAGTATTATTTATATGAAGAGTATCATTTATATGAAGAGGAAGAGTATTATCTATATGAAGAGTATTATTTATATGAAGAGTATTATAAGTATTATATTCCTGAATATTATCAACATGAATTTCAATTTTCTTGTAATACTCTTCACATATATAAGAGTATATATAAACGTCGTTTGAAGACGTTTGACGTTTGTACCACTTGGTGAGTCTCACTGCTGGTTGTCAAGGAGTCCCCGACGGCACATGTAGCCAAGTTCGATCAACTTCGATTGATCATTTCTTCAACGTATTCGACAATTTCTGTTCTCAAAAATTCTTGAAATTTCTAAAACATAGGTCCTGTAGCATCATATCCCCGCCATCCTTCTACGTCATTTGGTACATTTGTGGACATAATAAATTTCAAACTCTTTGGTCATATACATTGTTTCGATTGAGGATCACTGACGAGGGTTTAGTACCCGAAACGTGAATGTCTGGTCCATGCTGAAAATTTATCAGTTCTTAAATGATGCTATTGAATTTGAAGACGTTTGACATTCTACATATTGCCTACAATGTATGCCAAAGGACAGATTTTGCTAACAAGGTGATACCTTCTCAGAATTATTTATCAAATTTAATATCAGAAATTGTTTAAATATATTAAAAAGTATGCAAATCTTAATACATAAAGCTACATTATAATATACGTGCATGTCTGGTCCATGCTGTAAATTAATCAGGTTTTAAATGATGCTATTGAATTTAAAGACGTTTAACATAATAATTGGCTCAGTACAATTTATGAAAATGAGATATTTCTTAAATATTAAATATGGCTATTTCGCTCTAGTAGATTCATTTAGACATCAGGGCATTGCAGCTCGATCTTTTTCAATACAATTTGCAATCTTTACCAATAACAATGAATCATTGAGAAACATTTATTTCTGCTAGAAATGTTTTTATAACTTTTATTTCGCAAAACTGACCCTGTCTGAAATACAATTTTAAAAATGAATAAGACACTTCAGGTTGATTTATTTGTAAATTCAATGTCCCTAAATATGAAACTTATGGTATCACCCTGAGAGGATAGCCGTCTCCTTACATGGCCATATTACATTGTTTTGATTGAGGATCACTGATGAGGGTTAAGTATCGGAAACGTGCAAGTCTGGTCCATACTGCAAATTCATCCGTTAGTAAATGATGCTATTGAATTTTAAGACGTTTAACATGTAACTGATTCTTTGGTACCAATTTTCCTGGATATTAATTTTTTATCCTCTATTTGAAACAGCCTCGGTCATCACTTTTGAGACATAACTTGTTGAAATGCGCATATGGTGCACTGAATTCCCTACCATAGAACATATATATCTTAATATTCATGATAGTAAAAATCTACCTTTTCCTCTCTCCATAGCTAACCTGATAATTATCGTCCTTAAAGGTTAAACTTCAAATGGGAAATACATTTTCCCATGAATGATTTTGTTTCCCATAGGAATTTCTACATGTTAGAAATCATAGATCATTTATTCGATCGATCATTTATCGAAAATTCAATTATCGAAATTTTCGATCGATCGATTATCGAAAAAATCGATTATTTCAAAGATTCTGTGTCCTGATATTTTCATTCTTCTTCAATATTTCAATAGACTTTTCTCCTTTGAATTTCTCCAGCCATGTTCCCAAACTCCTATGATAGTAGCAGACGGGATAGATAACGATTGTGATGGGCTAATTGACGAGGAGATATGTTACAGCGATCACAAAGGTAAGTCCTTCATTTGGGATCAGGTCATTTCTTTCTTAGTTTCTGTTTTGCGTCCTTGTGTTGGTAGATTTTGACCCAGCAACCATAAAAAATGAAAATATTACTAAGTAAATTCCTTCATCTTGGCTTCTTGTTTCTAATCTGTTTCACTGTCGTATTGTATGCAGTAATTGTAAAATATCAACGCTCTGTACAGTCATCAAGTTAATCTGTTACTGAAATAGTGGTTGCTCTCATAATCCAAGTTGATCAAGATTTTATCATGTCTAGTATGGTGAAGTAGTATGAAATGCGAGTTTATTTGTTGCTTGATTGTTTTTCTCAACGGCTGGCTGATATGTTTTCCCATTTCAAAAGGACACATAACAGAATAAAAAGGAAAGTAAATAGCCTTGTTATAACAATTACATGTAGATTTCCAAATAAGATGTTGGCCCATTGTCCGTAATTTTTAAGCGACAATGTATATACGCGAGTCGTGCATTAATCCATCCTTTGCATATAACAAGTTTTCAGTGAACGCTAAATGCTCGTTGAGTGCATATAATGCTGGTACACATTATTAGGTCTTTTAAGCCTCATAAATTTAGGATGACAGCACATAAAGTACTAGCACTGCTCAAAACAATTAAAGGAGCGATTTAAAGGTACATTAATTTGTACATAGAATGAAATATCTTTTGGGATAAGCAAGGCTACATCATCAAGTTTTATCAAGTGTATATGGTTAATCTGTTCAATGTAGACATTGGTAATTGAGAAATGACTATTGAATTTGTCTTAATACAATTATGTTCATTATATAGAATGAGAAGCTGCAAACATATGTGATATGAAAGTACGAAACCTTGCTTCCTAAATTTTTTAGCAGTGTACATTGTTATATACCTTATTTCTTATGCAGTGTACATTGTTATATACCTTATTTTTGAGCAGTGTACATTGTTATATACCTTATTTTTTGAGCAGTGTACATTTTTATATACCTTATTTTTTATGCAGTGTACATTGTTATACACCTTATTTTTTTTAGCAGTGTACATTGTTATATACCTTATTTTTATGCAGTGTACATTGTTATATACCTTCTCTTTTATGCAGTGTACACTATATACCTTATTTTTTATGAAGTGTACATTGCTATATACCTTATTTTTATGCAGTGTACATTGTTATATACTTTATTCTTTGAGCAGTGTACATTGTTATATACCTTATTTTTTTAGCAGTGTACATTGTTATATGCCTTACTCTTTGAGCAGTGTACATTGTTATATACCTTATTCTTTGAGCAGTGTACATTGTTATATACCTTATTCTTTGAGCAGTGTAAATTGCTATATACCTTATTTTTTATGCAGTGTACATTGTTATATACCTTATTTTTTATGCAGTGTACATTGTTATATACCTTATTCTTTGAGCAGTGTACATTGTTATATGCCTTATTCTTTGAGCAGTGTACATTGTTATATACCTTATTCTTTGAGCAGTGTTCATTGTTATATACCTTATTTTTTTAGCAGTGTACATTGTTATATACCTTATTCTTTGAGCAGTGTACATTGTTATATACCTTATTCTTTGAGCAGTGTACATTGCTATATACCTTATTTTTTATGCAGTGTACATTGTTATATACCTTATTCTTTGAGCAGTGTACATTGTTATATACCTTATTCTTTGAGCAGTGTACATTGTTATATGCCTTATTCTTTGAGCAGTGTACATTGTTATATGCCTTATTCTTTGAGCAGTGTATATTGTTATATACATCTACCTTTTTTTTCAGACGATGACGGTGATGGACATATTAATGAGGATTGTGCTCGTCTTAATGCAGGTACGAATAAGGGAATATCTGATTCCTTATATTTCGGATAATCATTCTTTCTACTCTACCTTGATGAAAAGCATAGGAAAATTTATGAAGGATCAGCCAATAAGAACAAGGAATGAATACTGGAAAGAAGAAGGATACTTTCTATAATAGTTCAGTTAGAATTTTCAATCCGTACTAGGTGCTCACAAATGCAAGCAACATGAATATTATTTTCAAGACATCGAGGTCGGGGATTATAGTATTGGATTTGAGGTACATCATTACTTTTTTCAATCACAATTGTCGCTATCTCAAGTGAATCGGTTTATTTGGTTCTCCTGTTATAATAATACAATTCATTACAGGAATCACAACACCGAAACCAACGAGAAGATCTCATCCCAATCACCATAGGCATACTACTGCAAAAACAAGGAAGACCCATTCCCATTTCAAACACACAAAAAAGACGGCAACGACACCACGAACAAGGCATACAACAAAAACTCCTACAACAAAGCGACGGGCAACGCATACAACAAAAACTCCTACAACAAAGCGTCGAACAACGCATACAACAAAAACTCCTACAACAAAGCGACGGACAACGCATACAGCAAAAACTCCAACAACAACGCGACGGACAACGTATACAACTACCTATCCCACGACCAGACCAACAAAGCTTACAACAACCAAACCTACAACGAAACGACCAACAACGCATACAAAAATCAGTCTTACAACAAAACGACAGAAAACACATTCGATGACAGCAGCTCAAACAATGGCAAAATCAACTGCTAACCGAAAACCACAAAAGAATATCAAGCCTGCAATTCAAAGGTCATCCGCCAAACAAACAGCTAACAAAAGAGTATTATCAAAGATAGGCCCTTCATCAAAAGTATCGAAAACGACAGCAACTAGAAGAACAACTTATATTTCAAAGTTGTCAGAGAATGAACAAGAAAGAAATCTGCTAGAAGTACCTGTCTGGGTGAAACATGTGGAAGTTGCCATCATAACCGTCATATGTTGTATAACCACAGGTATGGTAGCGTGTCTATGTAGAAGTTGTCATTATAAGTGTCAAATATTGTATAACGACAGGTATGGTAGCGTGTCTATGTAGAAGTTGTCATTATAACTGTCATATGTTGTATAACCACAGGTATGGTAGCGTGTCTATGTAGAAGATTTGCCTTTCTCGGGCGAAGAAAGGAGGATGAGGAGGAAGAAAGACGGAGTTTATGGAAAAGTAAGAGGCGACCTAAGCCACGCCCTCGTCCTAGCACCTTCGTCGACAAGAAGTGAGAGAATGGACGACAAACCTTTTCCTGACAGATTACTTATCATAGCATCTTTCAATGTTTGAAACATTTCTGATGTATAAAAACAATACAAAATTTACATTGTGACTCTTGACTTCTTAACTATGATGTTTAATATGGAAAGTGAAGAAAGAAAAAAGCACAAAATTCAATCTTACCAATATCCACGCATAAACGAGAACAGACTATTTTCGACCATACGGACTAAAGTTATTATTCTAAGCAGTAATTTCATTTCAGTATTTTCGTCAATTACAAGTTTCCTTTTATCAATAATAGAAGGCAATCCTTATTCTTATTTTTCCCTTTCAGCACCTTTTTTTGCATATTTCATATATTGTCATTAACTTTTTATGTAGACCTATTGAGGTTTAATTATTATATTATATTTATTGTCGTACATCCGGACAAATAGACGCAAGACGCAAACCTAGAGTCATCAGAGATGACGGAGCTCACCTCATCGGAGCTGGCAACTTTACCTCCTGACCAACATATGTACAGTACATTGCAAAATGTATCTCCAGACGCATCATAATATGACGAACACAAGCTTTGTTGATAAAGACTTAAAGTAAGCTGAAAATGAAGTTGTTTCATTTTACCTTAACTGATCACTCAAGCGTAAAGTGTGGGTCATACACAGCATTCATACCAGTATTGCAGTAAGCATCCTCAGATGTATCACCCAAAAAAGACTGGTTGATCTTGGACCTATGATAGGCTACCAGTAGATCTATTTCATTTTACTAAACCTGGTCTCTCAATCTTGAAATATAGTCAGATATAGCATCTATGTCATGCATTGGCGTCGGCATCCTCAGAATAATCACAAACGTAACTTTGGTTAATCTAGGATTGTAAATAGGCGAGAAATGGACCTAATCTAACATAATCTGGTCCCTAAATTGTGAATTATAGGTGAGAGTTACCGATTGTGACCTTTCTACCGAATTTAAGTGGCGGGTGTTGCAAGCAAGCAGGAGATACTCACTCTTCCTGGGCACCTGATCTCACTCCACTTCTCTTCATATGGTAGATTTTTTTTTATTTCTGTTCCTTTCCTTAGTTCTGGTTTTTCCTGGTTTTGTATGCCTTTGGTTAGAGGATTTTTCGATTAACGATTTAGTACTTCTTAATAAGGATATGGTTTTTTTTCCATATTTGTCATGCAGCGTTCATACCATGTCTTGCAATAAGCATCCTCAGATGCATCACCCACACAAGTTTAGATTATCTAGGACTTATTATAGGTTAGCAATGGACCTGTCCCATTTTAATAAACGTGCTTACTCAAGTAAGGTCGCTGTAACAGAGGAGTGACTGGTTAGTGAGAGAGCCGAGAGATGAAACGCAAAGGTCATTTTACTACTTAGGACTATATCGCGCTTCTACGAGTGACCCTTCAGTGAACTATGAGACTGCACTGCATTCATACTGGGCTTTCACTGCAATCCTACTGCATGTGCTTTTACTGTTATATCTTGGTCATTTTCAAACCATGACTGATAACGCCGTACGAATGGCGCTCAGGTGTGACAGCTCATATGAACAATTCACCTTTTTCCTGCGATCCAAAAGCGCTCTGAGAAAATTGGAATGCCAGAGCTTATCCGGTCGCTCAAGCGTGAAAAATATGTCAAATAATACGGAAGTGTTCCAACTCTATACCTTCATGAAGAAAATTCCACACCATTTTTTCCTGCACCAGACACGTGTTTCGAATATTAATTATATTCTCATCAGTGATGCTTCCAGCGGAGCCACCAAAATTCATTTCAGTAGCGGCTTTGTCAAAATTTTATGCCAGCTGTTGACATGGCATAAATTCTGTCCTAACTTTAACCCAACATTTTTTAGATGCATTTTGTTTATTCTACAACTACTTTTGAGTATACTTAGGCACATTATGTTGTTTTGAAACTACATTGGTCAAAGTTTCCTCATCATTTATCAGCAAAAACGCCACAATTGCCATGATCAGCAAGACTGGAATCTTTCTAATGTATTACATCACCATAGGACAACAGAAGGTATAATTACAATAATCATCTTATGGAAGAGGCGTAACTAAAAACTTTGATAACTAGGATAACAGTAAAAACTTTAAAATGAAAGGAGCCTGTTGCCAAGATAATTTGGTACAAGCTTAACTCAATCATTAGAAACAAATCCTTTTAAAATGAGCAATTCAGTAGATGCAATACACATATCTCTCTATTGATCTTGGCCTTTGGACCCTTAACTTAAATCAATAGGTCACAGCTTTAGCTCATGGGAACAAATCTATGAAGTTTTATGATGATAGGTGCAATATATTCTCTAGCTTCTATAATATGGAAAACATTTACAACGAACACATTGGTAATGACCTTTGACCAAAAAATCAAAAGGGAACATCCTTGTACATGGGTAACAAAATTCAATATGATAGACCCTATTCTCTTGTGACTTGGAAACCATTTACAAAACAAGTGCATCTCTACATACCCCCACCATTATATGGCGGGGGTATAACAACAATTTCAAGTAACCTTGACCTTAAATGTTTTGATGCAAAGTTGATAGTCTCATCAGTATAACCTCCACTCATGGATGTATTTAGGTGCACAACTCATCCTCCTGTCAAAGATCCAACCCTCATTAAATTGTCAATTACAAGATTACGAAGAAATCTTGAAGTGTTCTTTAAAATCACTGCAACACATTTTACACATTATCATCAATGAAGATTCTTTCCTAATCCTTTAACATGTTAATCCTTTAACATGTTTAAAAAGTTATGATAATTGTGAAAAAAATATGAATCTCAGCTTTAGAGGTGCAGGATAATGACTGACATAATCATTAAATTATACTGAATTTATTCATCAATATTTGATTGGATGTATTCGAGAAGAAACAGAATTACATATACAAACAGCTCTGAAAACAAATATCATTGATCAGCAATGACATATTCTTGATGATCAAATATCAATATAAAATATTACTTTTCTTTTAAAGGACGGATTCCCTAAATTATAAATTTTAAAGTACATGTACATTGTTAATAATTCTAATCATTGGCATTGTGGACGGAAAGTTCATTATATATATAAATAACACAGATTGTCATTATAGAAATATAACAAAACACACAAAAAAGTCATATAAATTAATATTGATGATACATGTATGTAAAATTTGTAAACGTCCCAACAAAAAATTATCACAAATACAAAAAATAATCATATAGATTGAAAAATAGTTTAACAGCCACCATTAGTAGATAAGGTCAAAGTTTAGAACATGATAGTGTTCAAATTTCATCAAATTTTTGTTGACTTTTTCTTTCAGAGTAAGTTCACATCACCTTCCATATGAGTGTTCTGAACAACTGTTAAACATGTTCTAGGTTACTAATCAGTCTTAGACCAGTCATTTACTTGAACTGTAAAGAGTAATGTTCCTATCATCATTGATAAAATCTGCCTTATCCCTATCACACAATATTGTATGAGACTCAATAGGGAAATGAAAAGGTCAGCAAGAAATGTGGATGTATCACCCTGGTCGTATGCTTATGTGGGTCTGTTAGAACTTCAGACAACTATAGGTAGTAAACTTAAAATATTAAATATGATATCTGAGCAAAATTTGATAAAGTAGAAATTATATACAAGGTTAAAAATATTCGACATTATACAGTAAATCTCTCTTAATAAGACCAGATCCCTGCAAGTAAATATTTCAAAAACTATTTGGAATGCCACATGAAATAATTTTTAGTTTTTATTTTACATTTTCTAGACAAGGAATATAAATAATTAATATAATAATTCATACAAGACATGACTAGTAGAGGATGTGCATTGCCTACAAGCGATTTCTACACTGATACATAACATAATAAATTACACAGGCTGAGGACACTACAATAAACAGTTTGTCTAATTCTTTGAATATAATACACAAGTTGTAATATTTGTGATATAAATTCATGAACTTTGACAAAGCTTTCTACCTATCTGATTTGAAGGTAAATCACATGAAGTCAAATTTGTCATCTTGAGGTAAAGCTCTAAAATCAACAGATAATAAATTAACATATCAATTTTTAAAAATGATTGTAATCATCTACATGCAGAGATTAATCTACAATTTGATCTTAATGCGCGCTCTGGACCCACTGAAACTTGGCCCATGGGTCCCCAGCAAAAACAATGGGTCCCAGCAGAAATAAATGCGTCCCAATTTCTACAAACTCTCTTTTTTCAAGGCATTTTAAGTTCACCAATACAAGTGAGCTGACCGCCTCAGGGCGTTTTATGTCCTTGAGAATGTTAAATGTACCACAAAATAACGTCTAATCACTTCAATCTAATTTTGCCAAATTAAGTACATTGATTGTTTATTTAGTTAGCGATGCTTTGTACATGTGTATAGTAAAACGTTATCCAAACAAACCAATTCTATACAGTATACAAAGACGGTACGCTTATGGTGTGAACTAACGATTTCAATACATTTCATTCATAATGTCATGTTAAGTTTACAATGGGAAATTTTTTCATAAACATATTGTATATTTTACATCTGAATCCGAATGATACCAAGAAGTTAGACTGTAAGACATGCATCGGACTGTATATTAATAAAAAAAAATGTTGCTCCGCAATGATTTCCTCATGCGATACCACATATCTGTTAGGTTTAAAAGAGCTGCCAAAATATCAACAAGAGACATTTACACGTTATACAGCTAAATAAATACTGTAAATACACGTTCTCGACTTTGAATTTTTAATTTAATATGTAGACATGAACTAAAACAGACGCATTGTACGAACGTGAACAATGTGCACAGTGGGACGCAGCGATCAGAAATCAATGGGTCCTGAGCGATTTTTGTGCGTCAGAGACGCAGGACGCAGAGGTAGATTAATCCCTGATCATCTTAAAAGATTAGCCAGATGTAGATGTAGCTGTTGATACAAGTCCTACATCTTGTTTTAAGGTAGAGCATCAGGTCTCAGATGTTCATGTTTCCTAAATATCAACTTTTACAATATTTCCCTTTCCATATAATTATTCAAAGCTTATGTTAAATAGGGCTGGGACGATACTCCAATTCATCGGGATATTTTATTTCATGATCCAAATATCGATACATCCCAATGATACCTTAGTTAAAATTTACAAACAATATTTGTTTGAATTTTCGGGGTTTTTTTAGTCTGTCATACCAAAAATGAAAATAACATTTGAAGAGAACAAAAGAAAAGTTTGGAGAAAGCTAGTGTTGAATAAATATAACATGTTGAATAAAAAAAGCTACTTATCTTATGAATATAAATACCATCAAGTAGCTTTTTGAGAAGGTTTTGATCAATTTACTTAGTATCACAATACGTATCGTATCAGATGTGTGGTATCGTGATACGTATCGGATCGGCTAGGTGCAGTATCGTCCCAGCCCTAATGTCAAACCTGATATACAAAGAAAATACACAAACAAAATGTAAGTCATGGTTTCATGATTATACCGAGAAGTGAAGCCGTTTGAACTTTTACATCAACCTATGGGAAAAGTAAGAAAAAAAAACTTTTCAGGGGTGGTAAAATGTAACTATAAAAGTTTCCTTTCCTAAAACCATATTTATTTGATAATCTGAACAATTTTTAAAAGAAAAAAATAAGGTATCCAGGAAAAAAATTTCCATCAATTCTGACCTGAGGAATACTCAGATCTATACGTTCATCCCTTGAATACAAGGATTAAAGTCTATCAATAAAAGAAAAGTACACATCTAAGCTACATAAAAAAACAAGTACAGAAAGAATTTGTAGCAATCATAGAAGCTTAACATATAAAGTGACATTTTGAATTATTACTTGTACATGTTGTTGAAGATAATGATCACAGCCTTTATATGAGAATGATTGTTATTAATAAGTCCCCAATAGCTTGCCAGTGTGTCCTCGTTTGCCTGAAGGAGTCCAAAACTGATGTTTAAATCCTTTCATTGCGATTACTGCAAAAAACATCTAACAACACTCCATAAGTAAATTTACATTAAAATATTGGATCAATCAGAAAGTTATCCGCAGACTTTTTGGTGTATTATTTAGAATTCCAAATGATAGTAATCTACTGATAGATTCACAAGATGTTTCAAAGTATTAATATTTAAATCCATTTGACCCTGACAGTGTAATGAACTCTTATGGAGTTTGTAGCAATCTCAGTTTAGACTCTTATTTTAATGAGATTTGTTGAGGGACTTACAATAGTCAAGGAACATATAGGAAATGACGAATATATTATGAAGAGGTTATGATGTTGTTAATTCTTTGATTTGAAGGCAAGGGATACCTAAAAAATGAATTTAATTAGGCAAACCTTAAAACAAACATCAGGTCCTGAACACTTTCAGTCAACAATGGAATATCTGATAATAAAACAATTCATTGTTCATAAAAATTTTGGCAGCAATTATACATATCTGATACAATAACATTCTCAAAACTAAATGATATTTATGAATTGTGGAAACATTAGGTATATTGTGCTCTTGAGAGGACATAATATTGTGTACAATAATGTGTATCACAGAATATGAATGAATTTTTTTGAATTTTCTTAAAATTTTCTTTCTGGTGGATTTATGGATTTACATGACAGAACAGGCTTGACTTGTCTGCCTTTTCATTTGTCCATGAGAATTTTTCTTAGCCACTCCCTGCATCTGTCTCATCTGGAACACCTGGGGCTGTACCTGTACAGGGTCTGGAGATTTGGCAGCTGATGCATTTTCTGTAAAACAAATTTGATTGGTTAGTTTCTCATTCTATCTTTGTAAGCAGTATTTTAGGAATATTTCAAAAGAAAACTCCAATAGACCACATGATGCAATCTGTAATGGAGGACAAAATGACTAAAAAATGTACAAGGTGGGAAATTTTTGCACTCCTTTTTCATTGTTGTGTATTAATAGGATTGCACCTTTAACTGTGACATCATAAGTAAAACAATGCCAAAAGATGTTGACTCAGGCATTTTAAAATCAGAAAATTGGGTATTAGAAATTCTTTCAGAGACAAAATTTGTATGACATCAGCTGCTGACAAAATAAACATCCTTTTTATATGCATGTATCGTGAGTCAGAAAGCACAAACATTACAGTACAACAACCAAATTAGTACGATGGACCTTGGATAGTCATAGACTATACATACATATATCACTGTATCAGATGTACTTACTATTGGCTAGCTGCGACTCCCTCTTTGTGATGTGTGGAGTAGACACACCCTCTTTTGACTTGACTGACAGCTCACTGTGATACTTCCTCTCTGTTTTACTTCCTGTTTCCTGGCTGTGCTTCTCACATAACCATCGCACCTTTCCATTCAACAAATGACATCTAAAAATAGCATCATCAATGTTATTCATATCTCCTTGCAGTAAAACTTTGAGGGGCTTTAGGGGTTACCATGTGTATTCTTTACAAAAACTGACAGGGTATTGGCAAATCCCCTGTCTGAAATTTAGCTTCATAGTAAGGGGTCACCTAAGGGATAAAATGAGAGATTCCCTGATACCCTGTCAATTTTTGTACAGCATCAGTCTAATGCTTTGATCCGTGACAAGCTAGAAAACACCTGTTTTACTAATGTCATCATGGAATGCATGATGTCATAGCAAAAACTGCAGTGAAATGTGAATATCCTAGGCTTGCAGTCAACCAATCAAAATGTGCACTACAAAAGGCAAATGGAGTGCATTAGAATAAGGGATACATAATATTTAGTTTATGCTTTATAAATGTAAAATGAAATTTTGTGTAACAATATCAGAGAGGAATTTAAAAGTTAAGAATAAATCAGTAAATGAGAGCCCGTGGCAATTTAATTTGTTGAACAGTCAGTGGATTTGAAAGATACAGACTAGCTAGAGGATCCTGAGTACAGAATGGTTCCTGTAGGGTCTGATGAAAGTTATTGCAGGGGTAAACAAGTTCAAAATGTGAAATGTACGAGGCAGGACATAATTGCCATGTAAATGCAAGACACAATATCGATCAAACGTAGCACTGGGCTAACTAAAGCTAAGAATGTCACAATGTTTATGACAAATTAAAGATCACTTTTAGCATTTTGATTACTTGATCTAAGAATATCAAGACATCTATGACAATAGATCACTTTAAGCATTTGAATAACTTGATCCAAGAACAACACATTCATGACAACAGATTACTTTTAGCATCTGAATAATTTAAGCTAAGAACGTAACAATTTCTATTTAAGATCACTTTCAGTATTTGACTTTAAGTTAAGACCTTCACCTTCTAAGTCCTCCACATGTCCTGTCCTTATCTTGTTCCATCACAGTTTCTCGAGCTTTAGTGTAAGCGTCCTTAAAATCAGCGTTTTTCTCCTGGCCATCTGTTAAAACCTGTCAACACATATTTGATAACTTAATATTGCGATAATATCATGGCATTGATTTACATAGTATTTCCCCTAGATAATTTAGCTTCATAAAAACAAGAGGAAAAAGTGGGTCTATATCACTCAACTGCATGACAACCATATAATCTTATAAACATAAATGACAAGTTACACACAATCATGTACATTTGGTACAAAAAAAATTTGGGCATAAAATCTATTAATGGAATGATTGTAATTTTGTCAAATAAAGGTTGTCCACACTAAAGCTGTTTACAGACTGACTAAAGAACAAATAGACAGATAACATTACTTATCTATAGTAAAAGACCAGAATGTTTCAAACAAAAATTGTGACACAAGATAAAAAGATTGGGACAGGAGTTACAAAGTTCTCAACAAAAAATGAATTCTTCCTCACTGTGTATCTTCTATGCAGCCATTTAGATCTTCTGATGAAATGTAAAGTTAGATGAATGTAAATAAAATATTTTAGGACGAGAAAATATTTCAGGATGTTGGAATGTTTACTTTAATTTTTCTTTTTCTATCATTTAAGCTACATCCATCAAAATGCTGACTTGATATACATGTATAATGATACGTACAGACTCGTATTTCTGTTGTAGCTGTTTGCCTTGTGGTGTGTTTATACATAACAGAGGTAGGTTAGTGTACTTGAGTACAGCCAGAACACGGGCCGCGTATGGAGCGATACCCTGTAACCACTCATCTTCGTCCTCTGTCGTCAGGCTGGGAAACGGAATGGTAGTGTCAACCTCATGCCAGCCCTGTGATAACAGCAAGAGTCATACATCACTAATGCTATCAGCCTAGTTGGGAGTCATAAAATGAAGGTTATCATTCAATCTTTGACACACACACTCAGATTGTTATTCTTATCTAACTTATACCACAAAGACTTTAATTTACATGATCTGTCTTACCTCTTCATGTTCACACAGAAGCCTGAAGCACATTTTGTTCTTTTTTCCTCCACTCTCCAGCGGGGTATCTTCTACTACTGGTTCCTCGGCTTGCTCTGTAGGACACTGTTATAACATGGTAATGCATAAAATCTATTAAAGCTTTAATCCAAAAAATGTCATTCATACAGGCACAAAGCAATATATTAATATTACGAGTTTAGGGATATTGAACGATAAATAATTCTGCAATCAAATAATTCTAATAAATTAAATACTAAATAGCTTTACACATTTTGTAATGTCTTTACCATTAGATTTATATTTCTATGCCTGAATCTAATTTAATAAAGGTAAATTTTTCATAATAAATTATGCATAACAGTAAGACATTTTAATTGAACTAATTAAAGAATAATCCATCCTTTGAATTAAAAAAAAAGTGCAATCATTCCATACCTCAGAATTCTCTTCCTCACGTTTTTCGGTTGTTGATAATTTTTTGGTGAGTGGTTTATCATGTAGAATGTCCACTACTACAAGCCGTGGGTAATGAGCGACATTCATGGAGTCAGCAAACTGTATACACTGTCTTAGGAACTGACGCTGGGTGATCTCTAACACTTCCTGTAGGAGGCAGAAAGTAAAGTAAAATGATACAGTACCTGAACAAAATAGGCTGCTCTATAATAAGTACATGTATGTGTCCTGCAGAATCTTTGATCCTAGATTCAGGATCTTGGCTTTGAAGGTGACCTTGACTGTTGACCTCATAAAGTGTTGAGGCTCATCATCATGAATATCAGAAAAATAGAAAAATCAACTAACACCAGACAGAAGAATCCCTATATGTCTTCAACAATAGCTTGATTATTATTACTTATTTTTATGGGGTGATATACTACTTTGTCAACCATCATAAACAATGTCAACTGCGGTGAAGCTGTAAGTAATATTATAACGTTATCATCGGCATTGTTTCACAGGCCATTGATAATAATGTAATTATTTAAAACTCCAGCAGGAGGCGCCATGTTGGACATTTGGCGATCCAGTACTTGTGTATACTGATTCTGTTTCTTGCACCCTAAATACAAACCTGGAACGAGGCCTCTTTCTGCTCCTCTAGTGACTTGCCCTTCTTGGTTTCTGACTCCTGTGGCATTTTTTCCTGTACCATCTTCATTATGTCCAGTAATCCTGAGGAATTCTCATACTGTAAGTTCACCTTGGGATATTTGTTACCTACCGCCAACATGCCGATCTGAAAATAAATTATACTGATCGGGTACATATTATCGCCAGGCACATATTATCGCCACTTCATTTATATCTCTGCATATTGTTGATGTAGGAATTTAATTTTTTCACCTTAATTACATCTCTGAAATATGAAACAGTATACAAAATTTCAAATAATTCCATAACTTGCAAATACTGAATTTTATGATGATAATTCGATAAATTTGAATGTATTTCCCCGCCTCTCTGGGGAAAGGGTAGGTCTCTTTATCTTCCTTTATCTCTCTGGTTTTTGAAATTTTTTGTACAAATTTTTCACAGACGAAAAGAAGAAAGTTCAATGATTCAAATAATGTGAACTTTGTCGAAAAAGTTTAGGATTTTCAGTAAGAACAGGTAGAGGTGGCGATAATATGTACCCTCCCTTCTTTCAAACATGGTGCAACCCTTAAGTTCACTGAGCACCGTTAAACAAGAACCAATCGTTAGATTTACATGAAAATTAAAAGAAATGTGTATCAAGGATTCTTCATCCTTCTGTGCAAATTTCATCAAATTTCATGTAGAAATAATGATTTTAGAGCAAAAAATGTTGAAAAAAGTGGCGATAATATGTGCCCGACCAGTACAGATAAATGAATCCTTGCTACACAATCTAATCACTGTAGTTAATGTATTTCAGTCCTATTCATAGTCAAAACTTGCATTGATTCTATAATTCTTTTAATTAAAATATGTCTTGTATCTAACCAGTGGTCAGTTACATGGTTTTCTTTCACTCAAATATCAAGGTGTAACAATATATCTATATATCAATATACTGTGATATTTGATAAATTCATAGCTCACAATTGCAATCAATTATGACAAAGGCAAACAAACTGATTCAATGTTGTGTGTGTGTTTCTTTCAAGAAAATGATATTGACAATTTGAAATTCGATCTGAAAATATGAGCAAGATAGACACATATACAAACAGTATCTTTGTACCCATAACTACAACTTACCTTCATCTTCTCAAAAACACTGAATCTACCAACCCTGTGCAAGCAAAACACTACAAAGTTTCACTCCATTGTCTTTTTTATCACATGTACCTTATACCAAACCTGAATTAAAGCACTCACCTCAGTCCTTTCCCATGTGTATCCTGTGCCCACCACTACGATGATTATGGGGATTTTCAGCTGACAGGCCGCAAATCTGAATTCCATCTTACAGTTCGCTGAGTCTGCATACTAAAATATACCATGTATACCTAGCATAATATTATGTATTCACTTCGTAGAAATTATAGTATTCAGGAGTTTGGCACAAAATATGAAAAATGAGGATATTTTCTTTTTCAGTGGAATATTGTTTCAATGTTACATTAATACCCTGATGCTTTTAGTTCTTTTAAAAAATATTTCTATGTACTCTCTCTTTCATTTAGGCTTTCAGACGTCAAACATCTCGCAATGATTTTGTTATACTCAAAAAATTCAATTTCAGTAAGTAAAAATAATTTTAATTGGTTAAAAAGTTGATATAATATCTGAATCAACAGAAACCTGAAGTACATGCTTAGTAATGTAAAAAGCAATGCCATTAGCACCGCAATAATAACTAAAGCTGCAAATTAACATTCAAAAGGGTGGAAACAAAATATTCATGAATAAATAAACATGACAGTATAACGTAAATAAGTAAACATACTTCATCAGACATACATTATGTAATAGATAATGTAAACTACTTACTTCATCAGATACACAGGCCACTATTATCTTGGCCTTCCTCAATCCATCTGCTATGTCCTCAAACAGACCTTTCTGAAATACAAACATACTTTAAGGTTACTATAATCATTTTCCCTCAGTCAAGTTGAAACCAATCAGATTGTGTAAATTGTGTCTAAATTTCTATAGACAAAAATACCCAGAATAATTGTGCAAATTAATTCTTACCCCTCCGACTCTTTCCACATCTAACCAACATGACACCCCGCCTTTGGACAGGAAGTGTTTGAGCTTCCTTGGATCTCCCCATCCCACGGCGCCCTCCTTCAGCCGAGATCCTGGCTTGTCCACTTCTGATTTGGAGTTTGCCCAACAATAACTGATAAAGCAGCGTGGTATTTCTTCTCCCTTAGGAAAGAATATTATCATGTTGACAAAAGTTTGTAAAATGTATTTATTGTTCCTTATGAAAAGCTAAATTAAGATCAATCTATAGAAGACATTATTTATTATACCTAGAAATTAACATCCAGAATTCAAGATCATACTAAGTCTTGTTGTAATGTAATAAAAAATTGCCAATAAGAAAACAATTGTTTGCCATTCATATCTAAACACCATTAAAAATCTTTGTTCTTATAAATAAAAGATATATTTATACCCCCCTCCAGCTAAAAAAAAAAAATAAAGTTGTGGGGGTTTTACTGGACTTAGAACTAAAACAAGGTCAAGAATAAGATGAATGATATAAATGAACAATAACAATAAATACAAACCTCTGTATTGGCCTCTAATTTACGTGGTATTGCCTCATACATTTCTTTGATCTTTGCATCGTATCGCTTGATGTCATTCATTTTAACATACACCTAAAATGTAAAATCATTCAATTTATGATTGATTCAAATGGAATGATATGACAAAGTTGTATATCCGAGATTAATCAAATTATGTCTGTAGTTATTGACTGCGCTCTCAGATTTATCAAATTTTGTCTATAGTTATTGACTGTGCTATGTTATTCTATCTACCATTAATCATTCTCCATACACTTCACATTCCATCATAATGTGCACAGAGATTGATAAAATAGTAAATAAAATTCGAGCAGATAGCTTAGACAGTTTTATAAAAAATAAACAGAATCACCTACTAGACTTTTTAAGTACATTTCATTTCAGTCAATCATCATTAATCATTTTTCAAAAATAAATACATTTTTCTAAATTTTAAGTTCATATTTGCCATTCAGACACACATTCAAAAGTAAAGATTCAGGAGTACTTTCAAAGAATTGATCTTGAATTTGAAAATTCCCTAGAAATACCTTTTACTTCTCAATCATTGAGGGATCGACAAATGGACAACATACAATTTGTTGGTGGATTTGTAATTATGATGTCATAATACGAAGGTCCATCAGAGAGTTTTTTGACGGGCCACTAATTATGACGTCATAATGAAAATGTACACCAGTTAGTGCAATGTTAGACATTTGGCGGCCCCTCATTTGGGAGATCACGTAATATCCTACATTACACCTAGTACTGGCAGACTTTTTACATTATGGTGTCATGACTAATGGTAAGTCAAACAATACTACGAGGGGCAATTTGATTGTGACGTCATGATAGAAAACCCCGCCAACACAAGTGATGTTGGACATTTGGTGATCCCTCAATTATACCTCACTTGAGATGTTGAGTGCCAGGTCACTTTTCATCCATTCCTTTCCATTGCCGAGCACTACTAACAGGAACGGCATCCTGAGAGTTTCCTTCACGAAGATAAACAATCTCTTACACTGAGGGTCGGCAGCAAACTCATCTGATATCCCGATGATCACAACCTATATATCATAATACACAACAAGATATTAAACAATCTCTAACATTGAGGGTTGGCTGCAGACTCATCTGATATCCTGATGATCACAACCTATATAGTATAATACACAATATGATAAACAGTCTCTTACACTGAGAGTCGGCTGCAATCTAAATGCAATAGCATAATACACAAGAAGATAAACAATCTCTTACACTGAGGGTCGGCTGCAAACACATCTGACATCCCGATGATCACAACCTATATATAGTATAATACACAACAAGATAAACAATCTCTTACACTGAGAGTCGACAGCAAACTCATCTGATATCCCCATGATCACAACCTATATACAGTGATGATTCGTTAGTCCGGACGAATTGGTTCCCGAGGAATTCGTCCGGATTAACGAATTTTCCGGATTATTGAATCATGTTAAAAATGTCAAAACTTGAGCGCGAAATTCCGAAGGAAAGGGGGGAGGGTCGGCCGTTTTTTGTGTGTGTGTTTGTACGGTTAAATGGTCTTGTAAACAAATAGATAATCATCATCATAGATAATTTGATTAAATGTTTATTTCTTGATAATAATGTATTACTAAATCTCTAGATATGTATTTAAAGCATGAGCGCTAAAACCTAGAAAAGGGGAGGTGGTTCGGGCGCCGGGATTTTGTCTTCGCTTTTTTTTTTGTATTGGTAAGATCGTCTTGAAGTCAATACTTTTCTCATCATTGAAAATAAATGTACAAGTTTCTTTATAATTCTAATCAAAGTAATAGAAATGAATAGAACAAAATGCACAAGAATAAAGATCAAATAAAGTGAAGGGAGGCATCCGTTTTATTACGCTGATATCAGTCAGTTTTATGGGGGGGGGGGGTTAGGTAGAGCGTTATTCTATCTAAACATCGAGGTTCCGCGGGCGCCGATACATATCAATACCTACCGACACGTACGTACGTACCACTTTTCTTCTGAAAAATACGGAAATCATCGGCCGTTTTCGATTCTGTTTTAACAAAAAAAAATGTTATGATCGCTGAGCGATATAGTCCCCTACCGGCGGCATATATTTATGTCCTGCAACTCTGCCTATGAATTACTCTTCAATGAAACATATATGAGTTTAAATTAAACTTACTGTCTGTGCAGCTCAGTTCTGAGGTTTTATCTGCTTTATCGATTCGAAAAAGAGGTCAAGCGTGACGAAAGTTGAACTTGCTCTGTAACTATCCAAGACTAAGCTGAGTATCAAATTTCACCTGAATATCTCAATTTGTTGCAGAAAAAAGTCTGGAAAACTGACAAAAACTGAATTTTCCAAGTCATAAAGGGGCATAACTCCTTAAAAAATAGGTCAAGCGTGACGAAAGTCGAACTTGCTCTGTAACTATCCAAGACCAAGCTGTGTATCAAATTTCATCTGAATATCTTCATCCATTGCAGAGAAAAAAGTCCAGAAGACTGACAAAAACTGAATTTTCCAAGTTATAGAGGGGCATAACTCCTTGAGAAATAGGTCAAGCCTGACGAAAGTCAAACTTGCTCTGTAACTATCCAAGACCAAGCTGTGTATCAAATTTCATCTGAATATCTCCATCCGTTGCAGAAAAAAGTCCGGAAAACTGACAAAAACTGAATTTTCCAAGTCATCAAGGGGCATAACTCCTTGAAAAATGGGTCAAGCGTGACGAAAGTCAAACTTGCTCTGTAACTATCCAAGACCAAACTGTGTATCAAATTTCATCTGAATATCTCCATCCGTTGCAGAAAAAAGTCCGGAAAACTGACAAAAACTGAATTTTCAAAGTCATCAAGGGGCATAACTCCTTGAAAAATGGGTCAAGCGTGACGAAAGTCAAACTTGCTCTGTAACTATCCAAGACCAAACTGTGTATCAAATTTCATCTGAATATCTCCATCCGTTGCAGAAAAAAGTCCGGAAAACTGACAAAAACTGAATTTTCAAAGTCATCAAGGGGCATAACTCCTTGAAAAATGGGTCAAGCGTGACGAAAGTCAAACTTGCTCTGTAACTATCCAAGACCAAGCTGTGTATCAAATTTCATCTGAATATCTCCATCCGTTGCAGAAAAAAATCCGGAAAACTGACAAAAACTGAATTTTCCAAGTCATCAAGGGGCATAACTCCTTGAGAAATGGGTCAAGCGTGATGAAAGTCAAACTTGCTCTGTAACTATCCAAGACCAAGCTGTGTATCAAATTTCATCTGAATATCTCCATCCGTTGCAGAAAAAAGTCCGGAAAACTGACAAAAACTGGATTTTCCAAGTCATCAAGGGGCATAACTCCTCGAAAAATGGGTCAAGCGTGACGAAAGTCGAACTTGTTCTGTAACTATCCAAGACAAAGCTGTGTATCAAATTTCATCTGAATATCTCTATCCGTTGCAGAAAAAAGTCCGGAAAACTGATATTCGGACAGACGGACAGACGGAGGGACAGACGGACGGACAGATGGACGGACAGACGGATGGACAGACGGACGGACAGACGGACAGACAGACCGAGAGGAAACTAAGAGTCCCCTTCGGCGTTGCCGGTAGGGGACTAAATATCCAAGCTGTTCACTCTCATCTTCATCATGATACAAACATTAGAATTAAAACTATCAACTTAAATTTGAAATGATTTTAGGGCATGCATCTGTTCAAATTAATGGTTGAACGCTACAACCTGAAAAATGTCACGAGAAGAATTAAGAAAGTGACCAAAGAAGCGAACAATAAATTAAGTCTTTTACTGCATAGATTTGGTAACCACGTAAGTACACGTACCCCAAGCCGTGACTAGTGCTGCGTATCCCATCGCCTAATTAACCTGCCGGTTTTCCGGTAAATTTCTTCAGGTAAAAAGTAATTGTTATGAAAACAATTGTCAGTGTAGATTTCTCCAAGTAAAAATTAACTGTTATGAAAACACGTCCGTGTAGATTTCTCCAGGTAAAAATTAATTGTTATGAAAACATGTCCGTGTAGATTTCTCAAGGTAAAAATTGTTATGAAAACACGCCCGTGGTTGCTTATATCGTTCGGACTAACGGGACAAAATAACATATGATCCGCACGTCCGTTCCCGAAAACTACCGTCCGGATCCGGAACTCGGATTTCCGGATTATCGGATCATTTTTGCACTACGCACGTTTGTTGCCTGAAAAATCGTCCGGGGTAACGAATTTTCCGGAGTAACGAATTCCGGACTAACGAATCATCACTGTAGTTTAAATACACAGTATGATAAACAGTCTCTTACACTGAGAGTCGGCTGCAATCTAAATGCAATAGCATAATACACAAGAAGATAAACAATCTCTTACACTGAGGGTTGGCTGCAAACACATCTGACATCCCGATGATCACAACCTAATAGTATGTAGTATAATAAGCAATACGAAAAACAATCTCTTACACTGAGGGTTGGCTGAATAAAGTTTTTTTTATTTTTTTTTTCAAATTTAAAAACAACTCCAAAGACAAGCATAACAAGGTCACAAGCTAAAAAGTCAAGGCCCCAAATAAAAGATCAGTTCATGAGGAATCTATCAGAGCTCTACCCTTTATAGTTCACGAGATAAAGCCATGATTAAAAATTTTCAAAAGAGGTTCAAACTTGAAGGTCAAGGTCAAGTTTAAAAGTGAAGGTCCCAAAGAAGAGGTCTGGTCTGGGGAATCTACATGTGAAATATCAAAGCCCTACCCCTTATGGTTCACAAGATAAAGCCCAGGTTAAGATTTTGTCCAGGAAACTGACACTGCAGCCAACCCTAGGACTATGACAGTAGCTCCCCAAAAATTCAACAAGGCTTGCAAAAATTGATCCCAATATGTTAAACTTGCATTACAGATGACATAAATATCATACATTGTCATTTTTTTCCTTTCACGTTTTTGTTACTGACTATTTGGATTTTATAGAAGTTGTCAAGTATTATAGGACGTGTAAAAAAATCAATTGATGAAAGAATCCTTTGAAAAATTGATTTGGAACAAGTGTAACGTAACACAAAGATACAATTCTCCAAAACTTATTCCTAATATAGTGAATAATATCTTGCTTTACTATTTCAAGTGAAATTAGTGTCCCCTACCTACAGCACACTAACATGAATTAATTGTTCAGTCTATGGTTCAGAACGATTTGTTATGATCAGCAAACCATTTTTAATCATCAAAATCCTATGACCTTGACCTTTGGACAACAATTCAAAAGCCAGGTAGGAAGCATGTATTACTACTACTAAATTATATATCCCTTTGTGCCCCTTAAATTTGTACATAAGGAGCAAGAGTATGCAATGGATATGTTAACATAAACTTGCTTGAAATATATCTCTTGAGCAGGTTTCACATTGACATAATAATAAATTATGCAAAACAGACTCCTTTGTGATGCGTAAACCATTTTTAATCGTCTTCCTGTGACCTTGATCTTTAAATTCTTTACCCCTAAATCAATAGAGCACATCTCTCACTCATTATGAGTACACGTATGGAGTTTCATTCTAATATTGGTCTATATAAAAATATTGTATACTAAGCAAAATTAAAGATGTACATGTATATAACAAGATACCCTATTTCCCTATTCTTCCCAGCCTATGATTTGAACCCACTAACTACATCACCTTCCATCTGGCTATCACAAGTCCGACACACTATCCACTACATTATCTTAACTTCTCAAAAAATGAAGTTTTAATGGCAAGGGTCTATTGTATTGGACTTGTGATTACTCAGTAGTGGACTAAATAATACATTTAAGTTATTGGTCCAGGACTAATGGTCCTAAAACTAATTGTTCACAACACCCACCTGATCGCCCATCTAGCACCAAATTAAAAGCCAATTTTTTTTTATCATTATAGATTATAAAATTATTGAGCCAGTAACATTTGATTGAGGAATTCTCTGCACGATACCTTTTTCCACATTTCGGTATTGTTCATACTAAAGGTGTCTGTGATCAGAACCTCTTGTGACTGTACATAACTTAGATCTATCTGTCATGTGACACAAACCAATGCAATCATATTTAATCCATTGCACACTAAGAATATAATAATTATATAGTTTAGTATTGTAACCTTAGAAGCATTCATACCTTTGCTGCCTTGAAGGACAGAGTCAGTGTTCCTAGATCAGCCGTGTCTGGGGTGTCACAAAATGATCTGGTAAAATAAAAATCATACTTTGTACATATACATGCACAAGTGGTTGATTGTCAGGAATTTGAATTACAGTCAAACCTGTCTTATGTGACTTTGCAAGGGCCGACAGAAAATAGGTCACATAAGACAGGTGGTCACTGAATACAGGTTCAAGCTTATCTGACTTTTACCAACACAATGTTTGTAGTATAAGAGCAATACCATAAAATGAATCCCTGCATATATCAATTCGTGTATTTATTGATGAATCGTATTGCACATATAAAATCATATCAGATTTTATCGATCACAGAAGATTTAATTATGAAATACACTGATGAAGATATTTAATGTAAAATATTATGTAGTTTGGGTCCTCTGCAACACTAAAAGTCGTAATATACAGGTTCGGAATTGGGTACGGGACAGAAAAATCACGGTCGTTATCGCGTTAGACAGGTTGTCGCTATATACAGGTTTATTTGATAGGAAAATTGCTCGGGAGGAATAATAAAGGTCACATAAAGCAGGAAGTCGCTAAAAAGAGGGTCACTTTAAGACAGGTTTGACTGTATAAAAACAGAATAAAAAAAAACTTTTTTTGTAACTGCAATGAAATGATAATTTAAACTTTGTTTCCCTGCATCTTCTCCAGGCCTGATAAATATGTATCTGTGTACAAAATCTGCAATTATTAGAAAGAAAGGGAGCTTTTAAATTATCATGATTATAGGAATTCTTGGTCAATAAGAAATAATCCTGTTGATAATTATTCTTACTACCAGACCTCAATCACGATATTTTGATAGCATTTTGATCAGTTCTCAATTTCAGAGGTATGACTTACACCAGAAATCCATGTGCTCTGAGATCAGTCATAATCTGGAACGGATCCACCATGTCCTTCTTTTCCTCCGTCGTAGTGGGTACGTTTTTACTGTGGAACACGAAGCAGACGTTAATATTAATGTCCTCATTGATGTCCTGTAACTCCTGAATGCTGCGACGTAAATGATTGTCAAAATCTGTGGACTTGTCCGGAGGCATCAAGGCTGTATAAAATGACATACATGTTATTTCATGGTAACATGATTTAGTATTCTACATGTATAATCACATAATAAACAAGATAATATTAAACAAAACAAAGCCAAACAAATCTTAATGAACTTGAGACAAAATATAAAACACATGCCCCAACTGTTACAGTAGCATTTTGGCTACAACAATAAAAGAAAAGTGACTTTAACCTATTGACCCTATAACATCAATAGGTGGATTGCCGCCTTGTTCAGTATCTATATATGGAATGAGTTATCATAATGAAACCTATATTTCTTGTTCAGTATCTATATACAGAGTTATCATAATGAAACCTATATTTCTTGTTCAGTATCTATATACAGAGTTATCATAATGGAACCTATATTTCAAGTGTATATCAGAGAACTAAATGATTAATGACATACCTTGTAGTTCTGGTATAGAGAGAGTGTGGAACATGTTGTCACACTGTATGAATGGTGCACCTAGCTCTACGGCCCGGTAAACTCTAGAGGCAGCAAACATGCTAGGCTCTGTCAGATTCTACAATACATTAACCTTCGTATTACAAAACACATCTATAATATGTCACACTGTATGAATGGTGCACCTTAAGCTCTACGGCCCAATAAACTCTAGAGGCAGCAAACATGCTGGGCTCTGTCAGATTCTTCAATACATTAACCTTCGTATTACAAAACACATCTATAATATGTCACACTGTATGAATGGTGCACCTTAAGCTCTACGGCCCGATAACCTCTAGAGGCGGCAAACATGCTGGGCTCTGTAAGATTCTACAATATGACTGTTGTTATATAAATTTGTTTAATAACACTTAATTTTATCTTGATCATTACACATTGGTTTCATTTCTAAGATTCTATAATCTTCTTGTACAAAGTTGAAAGGTCTTGGTCAGTTATCAAAGAAATGTTGAATGTGTATTTCTCAAGGCATAACATCAGAAAGAGGTTCAATAAACACAAAGACAAAAACAATGTCATACAAATTAACGATTACAACTCATATTCACCTGACATCAGTGACATCATTATTTTCGGAATGAAATTGGACACAACACATAGGAATACTCACCATGTTTTGGCACTCTATACACGGAATACGGAAGTCGTATTTCACCCCGGCGTAGGATTCCTCTATAAGGGCCTCAAACACCTCATGTATCAGGTACAATATGTTCTCTGGCTTGTATCCCTGAGCTCGAGCTAGAACCTCTGACTTACTACAAAACAAGAAGTAAAAGTGTGTCTCCATCGATCATGCCCTCTCATATTAATGTGTGATTTTTTTTTTGAAAGTTGTAAATAGTGCAACAAAATCATAGACATCCTAATTCTAAATAATAACTCTTTTTAACAGTCCTTATGATGGTAATAATCATTAAGAGGGAGGTATAAGATTGTAGCGTGACAGCTTTTCTACAGTACATAGTATTTTGTCTTACCTGTTCTGTAAGATGACAGCGATATGGTTGTTCTTTTTGAGGTACATTCCTTTCTTCCAGATCTTGCCTCCTTCTGAGTAACCATGGAGACGTACCTATAAATATTTACACAAGGAATAAGGTAACTATGGCATATACAGCATTGAAACTGATAAACAGTTTTATTTTAGCTTATAGGTCTACATGAGTGTGAAAATAAGCTTAGATTAACCTCAGTAAACATGATCCCAGTGAACGACAAAAATATCTTAATATGGGGTAAAAAATTACTATTTTCATAAAGAAAAGACCCAAATGAACAGTAACTATATTTTGGAGGTCAAAGTGACAAGGTCTCTGTTGATCCAAAAGGGAGAAAAGTCAGGTCTGCCCGAATTTTACATTAATTTTTTTTCTTTTTTCATTGATTACCTGAGCTCTGTTGAAGAGACCAGCTGGTAGGTACTTGAAGGTATAGATCATCTTGGTCTCTTTCTCTCCTTTGTCTGTCTTAACTGTCGGCCAATCGTACTGAAGAAAATTAGACAAAAACCATATTAATTGTTTGTTTATTTGAAACAGGACTTTGTTTGAGTAGGAAGATTGTGCTTTCAGCATGTTCAGGTAAGTAGAACTAAGACGCATCTGGTGCATTAAAGTTGGTTTGAATTTTTTTTCAAGAAGGTAAAGAGTTGGAACACCTCTGTATTATTAATGTTTGCTGCCATTCCCTAACTTATGAACTTATGTGAAGCTACAGGCCCAAGACGATCTGTATCTATATGATTCAATAAACCAAGTATTAATAAACTTTAATGCTTTTATAAAAGCAAGATAAAGAAGGTAAACTTTGTAGAGTAGCAAAATCTACAATTGCAAGTACTTATTGAATTTTTCACAAATTTTAATATTAAATTGACAATTCTATAATTATATCTGTATACTTACAGAGGTGTCTGTGTCAGGTAGGAGACACGGTACAAGGTTTGCCTCCTCGTCTTTCAGGGGGAAGGTGAGGTCAAACTCCTCAGTGAGCCTCAGTAACCAGGGGTGGAGGTTCTTGGGGTATTTCTTCCATACAACCCCCATGTCCTTGTGTAACAGCTTCCCCTCCTTAGAATATACAATGTATTATAGATAGGGTTGGTGCATATATTAATTTCTTAAAAAATCAAATTTTGCTTATACATGTTATAATCATCTAGACTAAGTAATTCTTTTTAAAACGACATTGACTTGAAGACATCCTGATACATTTTTTTTCTCTTTGGTTCTCCTTTGCTTACCTTTATAGGTCCTACATGTACAGTGACAATACACGCCATAACATCAACAATCCACTGTGGGTAGATCACAACATAACCTCTCAGAAACTCTGTGTTGAAGAAGATCACTGATCCAAGGTCATGAAGAAACTCTATGGCTTGAATCATCTGGAATGAAATATAATTATTGACTAGGAATGAGCACAACATTATGGTTTGTTGGACCTGAAGACAAAATGTTGCCAAAGGCTGAAGGCCAAGAGCTTCATTTTGTATGAAGAAACTAAATAGCTTGTGTAGTAGTGAACTTTCAATAAGATATGCTTGGTATTAATGTTTTTGTGGCATTTTGAACGAGAGGGATCAGGCGTGATTTTTTTTCCAAAATAACGTCGAAATAATATCATGATTTCTCTCCTGATAAAAAAATTCAGTGCTAATTTCCAAATTTTAGACAAGTGGGTAGAGGAGACCAGCATGTACCTCTACAGGGTCCAGTATTCCACATGTATCAGCCTCTTCTTCTACCTCTGTCCATGGTAACAGATCAACTTTCTTTGGGCCTTCTCGGTACCTGAAATTGTTGTAGAAAAAGGTTACCATAGCAACAGGTTAATCTTCTTTGGGCCTTCTCTGTACCTTAAAATTGTCATAGAAAAGGGTCACTAAAGCAACAGGACCTCATCGGTAGAGAATCATTCCAAGGAAAGCATGTGTCGCCTGCAAAACATAGTGACACTTAGGAATTACTTTTATATAGGGTGTGACACTCAAAGTGTGACAGAGGGACGGACAGATGGATGGACAACGGACAAAGTGATCCCTAAATGTCGCTGTGCTTCACAGGCAACACAAAAAAATGTTCTTGAAAAAGGTTACCATAGCAACTGACCCACCTTCTTTTGACCTTCTCGGTACCTCAAAATGTCACATGAAAAGGTTACTAAAGCAAAAACTTTGGGCCCTCTTGGTGTTTTAAAATGTCACAGAATAAGACTTGTAAAGACTGGCCATGTTTTTCATATATGGCAAAATTACAATATTGTAAGATATTGCCGGGGTTAAAGTTTTGAAAAGTAGGTCAAACTCCAAATGAAGGGTTTAATATTAAAGCTCTATCCCTTATAGTTCATGTCATGCATTTATAATTGTTCTATGTCAAGGTCATTCTATTACAGCAATCTTACTTCATGATTTTTCTTTCCAGTTCTAGCCAGGCCTCTGGTACTTTTTCTCCCATGTACTTCTGCTCTAGTGCCACTGTCTTTAATACATTCTGAAGATTGGATATACCCTGTTGGAAAAAAAGACAAAAATCAAAGTTACAGCTATTTTAACTTAAAGATATTTTGTAATCAAGATTTTTGTAATGATGCAAATTTTGTGTTAATTCTGTTCTGAATTTGTCTAACTAGAAAGACATCCAGCAGATTTATTTATTCAAAAGTTCATGATCTAAAACATGTTACTCACATATCATGGATACACTGTATGTTTCTATTTTCAGAATGTCAAAACATGATTTTTTTTTCGGCAAAGAACATTAAAAATTTCATCAGAAAACAGCTGATGGCAAACACAAATCTGAAAATATGATGGTGAATTATCTAATATTCCTTCAAAGTTTTAATAGTATATCAAGTAAAATGTCATCTCTATTACTTTTAAAGTCAAGGTGAATTTTGATTTAAGAAAATAAACAATGACCATTCAGTAACATCACTGATGCGGTGGTAACTTACTTCTCCAGTGTATGAGCTGACAAAGTAGAAATCTCTGATCTGAGGGAAGGCTTTCTTGAGTTCTTGTTGAGGTAGAGAGGACTTGGTCACTTTGTCACAGTGGGTACCAATAATAAGGATGGGAGCTTTAGGGGCGTGGCAGGCAATAGAACTCAGCCAGAAATCCAGCCCAGCGTGCTCGTAACCCAGACGAATGTTCCACACCAACATGTACACAGCACGGTTAGACAGGAAGAACTGAAAACAACACAAAGGTAAAGTTAGCATTATTATAGAATATGTCCATTTGATGAGAAGTCCCCCCACCCCACCCCACCCACTTTAAAAAGAATTATGGCCTTACCTTTCAGACATGTAGTTATCATTTCTAAAGCAAGTACTCTAATAATTACCCCTTATGACAAAATTTCAATTGATCTATAAGGCAAACTGCAAATATCAAATTCTGAATAAGCACTGAAGCAAAGGTGAAGTGTTTTCATTATTTCAGATTGATCAAATGTTCTACATGTGTTTATCAGACATGAATCCACTGAACTACTGCATGCACTGTTTGTTGATAATGATGGTTTCAACAGACCCTACAGAAACAAAACACATGAAAAATCTGTGTGTTGATAATGATGGTTTCAACAGACCCTACAGAATCAAAACACATGAAAAATTCAACAAAACTACATTCCATTTGATATCAGGTAGTGGAATTTTATTTGAAAAATAATGTCTGATTTACTCAGTATATACATGTATTTTTGGAATACCAAATTATGGGATAGTATCCAACATACAACAAGATGATGTCAAATTTGTACCATCATTTCCAATAGAAAACATCGACGCCACAAGTATACATACCTGATGTGTATTGTAGTAGACTGTCTGTCCAGCAAAGTCCCACACAGAGAACTGTATACTCTCTTCTCCTTTGACCGGCACATTCCACTGACAGATGTCTATACCGTCAGTTATGGCTTCCTCATAGTCCAGGTCTGCTGTACCATAGGAAGACATCAAGGACTCTACAAGGCTATGGACAAAATAAGGAACAGTCACATTATGTTTCAATTTTAACTCTTATACTGTACATTATTAAGTAGATTCATTCGCTCACACTTTCTTTTGAGGTTATATAAATGTTTCAGATTTTTATATGAAGTAGTCAGAGTATTACAAGCAATTGTGAAGAGTCTAAGGGCATATAACTCCACAGCTAAATAGCAAGTTGATAATCCTATATGGCAGCTACATTAGGCCATATAAAAAAAAAAATCCTGGTTCTCAGACACCGCCGCGCGCTCAAAATTCCTCCCGACGAGACGTTTTTATCGTAGGAAGGGAAAAAAATAGCCGCCGCCCGCCAGATTTCTCATGCTGATAAATATAATTTTCTATTAATTTTCTGAACAGATAATTCGTCAATAGATCAATTTTGTAAGTATATTTGACTTTAATTCACGCTACCAGTCCGTGCGTAAGTAAACAATCGCGTTACAATAACATTTGTCCAAGTATTTACGGTACCTGGTCATCTAAGGTCAGATCGTACAAGCGCATGTACGTTAAATACCTGTATATGTGTAAACACCTGTCTACCCCGAGGGGTGTTGAACGGAGACAAATAGCCTTCACCGGTAGCGTTGCGGTCAAGCATGAAATTGATCTGTCACTTTTGACAGGTGAAGGGGGAAGTAAAATCTTCTCGAATAGGTTTATCCTAACGGTAAATTTCAATGGTCAGTTCAGTTAATTGATACATAATACGGCTGTCAATCCTAAATCTTTCAATCGTACTATGGATTATTTTGTAATCGGTATCTAATTCAAGTCATTACAACAATAATTACCGAGTGGGCCGTTTCTTTGATATTTTTAATTTGGGAGAAAACATCGGCGCAATTTCGATTTTTTTTTTAATGCGTATTATTTACCAGATAAGAATTTTTTCCACGATTTTCAGCGCAATTTTTTGCCTGCGTGATATCTACTCTTGCGGACTTTTTTTCGGACGATTACGGTACTGTACTTTGTTATTGTACACAAGATGCAAAATGGCGACCGGGGGGGGGGGGGGGGAGCAACGAGTGATTGTCAGCTTGAAGGTGAATTTTAAAATTGCAGACTGGGCTGAAACATTCTTGGCACTGTAAAAATGAGAAGAGTTGAGTATGGTGAACATTTACAACAAATATAGTCACTATAGATCACAGTCTCTATAATATCTGAATAAAAAATTGTGCTTAAGTAGTTTTCGGAAAATAAAAACAAAAAATAAAAACCCTACCTACCTACCCATATTTTTTAGATCAATTATCTGAGAACCAGAAAATTTTTTTTGCATGGCCTTAGATACACATATTTCTATATTACCTTGTCTTGCCAGCACCACCCAGACCAACCATCATGAGCTTGGTTCTACGACAGGACGTGGCTCCCTGACTTAACCGCTTTAAATAACCGTACACGGCATTAAACCCTCGACGTACCACTTCTTTAGGAGGAGTCTTCAAAGACGGACAATGCTGGAGGTGAATTTCTGAAAAATAAAATTAAAATTTATGTTAAAGGGGTTCAGAACAGTATCCGAAAGAATTCCATCAGAAAGCTCTTCATCAATTATGATGTCATAATAGAAACGTCGACACTGGCACATTTTTCGCAAGAACGCCAGCATTAGGTAGGGTAAAAGTAAGGGGGAGGGGGTAATAAAATCACTATAAGTTATAACTGATGGTCAAATTTCAATAGAAACTTATTGGTGTTTCACTTGACATATGAAGAAGATAATATAAAGTTTTTACAGAAAATGAAAAGGTTTCAGATAAACGGACTTTATTATTAAAAATTAACAAGTTTTCAAAATTAAGATGTTCTGAAAACAGACATAAATTCATCTCCTTTTGACAATTTCTTTTAAGTCTTAGTGATCATTTATAATTCTATACATATCAAATTGCCCACATCATATCTAAATATAAAATACAGAACTTGTTAATATTCTGCCTCTACAGAAGATTTGTAAGTTTTTCATTACCTTAGGTGTGTTAATTTTAACGTCACATTTACAGCCCATTTTGGGGCTTTCAAGGGGTATATATGTACGTTTTCAGCTTAAAAACTAATGGTAAAAAATTGATGAAACTTTGCAATGTAGAAAAAGTATGTTTCAATTATTAACATTTATATTTTTTAGAAAAATTAAATGATAGGATCTTTATTTAAGTCTGGCTGTCCTGGACCTCCTTAAATGAATCTGAAGAGAGAAATTATTAGCTAGGATGCTGAATAACCATGACCAAATTCAAGCTTGAGTTTACTCTGTACACTGTAACTATCAAATACCAAGCTACATTTCAAATTCTATCATCAAAAGTGAAGTACATCCAACACCAACTTGGTAAATTAGATATTCGTGGAAGATCTATACAGTGAGACAAACCTCTCAGATTGAGTTGTCCTGCCTGAGGACTCAGTGACTGGATTGTGGTATTAGAGAAGTTGATAGCTGTAAGTTTGATGAGGTGTTTGATATGATCTGTAATCTCCATCAGACAGTGGAATTCCACCGTTAACTTCTGTAGGGTAGTCATCTGGTACACTACCTTAGGCATCCCTCCAGCTTTATACAGAGAAAAAAGTAACTACAGTTAGATTGTCAATAATTTGTCAATACATGGAATTTACTTTGTATTGATGGAGCTTTTATTTAAGAATTGAATGTTTATTTTTGCCATTTTATTGGATGATGAAATGTCAGTTGTCGTATCACAAATTGTGTAAAACCGCGTAGCGTAGCGAAGCGGTTTCACGCAAAATTTGTGATACGACAACTGACATTTCATCATCCAATAAAATGGCAAAAATAAACATTCAATACTTATAATTACCAAACATATGAATTTATTCTGAATTCGTACAAATTCTATGGAAAATAAACGATTGAGTACGTGGCGTATGAAAATATTAAACTGGTACGAACTAGTTCCCTAACAACAAAAATGTTCGAGAGGGAAAAAAAAAAGCAAGCCGACATTTAGCCTGGAAAAAAGCATTTCCCCCTTCAGAACCTCAGCATGTTTTACCTATTTGCACTTACTGCTGTACTGTTATGACGTAATTTGTGACGCGTTGTTTATCGAAGGCAGCAGACATGACAGTTGAAAGTCGAACATGAAGCAATTTGTGTTGGGATTTATAAAGACTCTCAGACAGCATTTCTTGTACCTGTTGATCTTATGTGTGAAGAAAAAACACGTTGTTAAGATATACAGGTATCGGAATATCAGCTGTAAATTATTTCATATGATTCAGAACGAAATCGGCATGACAAGTTTGGTAAGTCGCGATTGTGTAGCTTTTGCTCAGTACTTTCAAATTTATTCATCCTACATGTTGTATATCCATGTGTATTAGATTAATTTCGATGATTTTAGAAAAATAAAGGACAAGTTTTTCATGCATTTCTAATAGGTCAATCAAAATTTCCCTAGAAACACAAGAAACCCGTCAACAAACTGCCGTTCATGTTCACTTGTTGCAGTTTTCAAATCATGCGCGTAGCAACCGATGTAATCTCTGCAAACATTCACAGAACTGTGCTGTGATGTTTATGAGTCGACACATGGAACTGTCTCTAGTTTTAATGGATTATTTGAGACCATTTGTATTGTTTATTTCATGCGTTAGACAATTCTTGATTTCTGTTGCGTTGGTGTGAAAGTAGTTCCGGTCAATTTTGACATTTTATCATCTCATAACGGAAGTCACAATAAATGCGATCGACCAATCAAAATGCTTAGAATCAGATAAACAAACACATTTGGTAATTATATGTACATGTATCTTTTTCCATTCCATCTTCAATGCAACATCTATACAGTCATGATTTTGCATTTAATACAGATAACAAAGAAAATGGAGTATACTAAATAAATTAATACACATCCATTCTTAAACTTTTTGAATAAGTACTAACAATTGACAATTGAATACTAAATCTACCTCACAATTTAAATTCCTCCCTCCTATCCATTACGTTAAGTTGTTCTAGATTACCCTATGGGTGCAACAGACAATGTAAGCTTGGGGTTTCGATTTTTCTAAGAAAACTTAATGTTTAAACATAGAAGCAAAACCCCCAAGAAATACATAAACATCAAGCAAACATTTTAAAACGTCATAACATAATTCAATCAAACATCCATCATGACAGTATTATCATTGTGTTTTGACTTACTTTCAGGATTGGCCGAATGTCCATGATGATATTGTTACTTACTTTCAAGATTGACTGTTTGGTCCTTGCTAAACCTCAGGAACATGTCCATGATGATATTGTTACTTACTTTCAGGATTGACTGTTTGGTCCTTGCCAAACCTCAGGAACAAGTCCATGATGATATTGTTACTTACTTTCAGGATTGACTGTTTGGTCCTTGCCAAACCTCAGGAACATGTCCATGATGATATTGTTACTTACTTTCAGGATTGACTGTTTGGTCCTTGCCAAACCTCAGGAACATGTCCATGATGATATTGTTACTTACTTTCAGGATTGACTGTTTGGTCCTTGCCAAACCTTGGGAACATGTCCATGATGATTTTTTTTACTTACTTTCAGGATTGACTGTTTTGTCCTTGCCAAACCTCAGGAACAAGTCCATGATGATATTGTTACTTACTTTCAGGATTGACTATTTGGTCCTTGCCAAACCTCAGGAACAAGTCCATGATGATATTGTTACTTACTTTCAGAATTGACTGTTTGGTCCTTGCCAAACCTCGGGAACATGTCCATGATGATATAGTTACTTACTTTCAGGATTGACCGTTTGGTCCTTGCCAAACCTCGGGAACAAGTCCATGATGATATTGTTACTTACTTTCAGGATTGACCATTTGGTCCTTGCCAAACCTCAGGAACAAGTCCATGATGATATTGTTACTTACTTTCAGGATTGACTGTTTGGTCCTTGCCAAACCTCAGGAACAAGTCCATGATGATATTGTTACTTACTTTCAGGATTGACTGTTTGGTCCTTGCCAAACCTCGGCAACATGTCCATGATGATATTGTTACTTACTTTCAGGATTGACCGTTTGGTCCTTGCCAAACCTCTGGAACATGTCTATGATGATATTGTTACTTACTTTCAGGATTGACTGTTTGGTCCTTGCCAAACCTCAGGAACAAGTCCATGATGATATTGTTACTTACTTTCAGGATTGGCCGTTTGGTCCTTGCCAAACCTCAGGAACATGTCCATGATGATATTATTACTTACTTTCAGGATTGACTGTTTGGTCCTTGCCAAACCTCAGGAACATGTCCATGATGATATTGTTACTTACTTTTAGGACTGACTGTTTGGTCCTTGCCAAACCTCGGGAACATGTCCATGATGATATTGTTACTTCCTTTCAGGATTGACTGTTTGGTCCTTGCCAAACCTCTGGAACATGTCCATGATGATATTGTTACTTACTTTCAGGATTGACTGTTTGGTCCTTGCCAAACCTCAGGAACATGTCCATGATGATATTGTTACTTTCAGGATTGACTGTTTGGTCCTTGCCAAACCTCGGGAACATGTCCATGATGATATTGTTACTTACTTTCAGGATTGACTGTTTGGTCCTTGCCAAATATCAGGAACATGTCCATGATGATATTGTTACTTACTTTCAGGATTGACTGTTTGGTCCTTGCCAAACCTCGGGAACATGTCCATGATGATATAGTTACTTACTTTCAGGATTGACTGTTTGGTCCTTGCCAAACCTCGGGAACATGTCCATGATGATATAGTTACTTACTTTCAGGATTGACTGTTTGGTCCTTGCCAAACCTCAGGAACATGTCCATGATGATATTGTTACTTACTTTCAGAATTGACTGTTTGGTCCTTGCCAAACCTCGGGAACATGTCCATGATGATATAGTTACTTACTTTCAGGATTGACCGTTTGGTCCTTGCCAAACCTCGGGAACAAGTCCATGATGATATTGTTACTTACTTTCAGGATTGACCATTTGGTCCTTGCCAAACCTCGGGAAAATGTCCATGATGATATAGTTACTTACTTTCAGGATTGACCGTTTGGTCCTTGCCAAACCTTGGGAACATGTCCATGATGATATTGTTACTTACTTTCAGGATTGACCATTTGGTCCTTGCCAAACCTTGGGAACATGTCCATGATGATATTGTTAACCATCACCAGTTCCTCGTTCTCCAGTGTACCGTTCGAGTCTTTGTCTACAGACTTAAAGATCTCCTCTAGTTTCTGAAATATGTCAAACTTTTTAAGGTTAATTAAATATTTCTTTACATATCTTGTACATGTTGTAAGTGTTTTAAGAATTTTTATAATACACATATGGTACAAAATACAGGGACTAGCTCTTTTATGATGTTTAATGTTTGTACGTTGATGATCAATAAGTCATTTCGAAATGTTCATTTGATGAGGACATATACATGTACATGTATCTGTAACTTTGTGAATATGGAGAAAATAGCTTTCTTTCATGACAGGGAAATCCTATCTTTGATATGTAAGCAGAAGAAACTTAGAAGACTGTAGAAGATATTCTCACCCCAGCAGGGAGTTGTTTGAAGGCGATGTACTGATCAACAATGGATTTAAACCTGGACATGGTTGGATTTATACGCTCGGAGATGAGGTTAGGGAACCAGGGTACTCCTGATATATCCAACTCCACTAAAGGTAGGTCCTGTAAACATACAGTATATACAGCATGGGTTATATCTATAGCTGAGCTTTATCTGTTACAGTTCAAACATTACATTTTATAATAAAGCTTAAAACATAGGTAATCATGGATTACAAAGCTCATTTCATGGCAGTTAATTCAAACATATTTCAAAGTACATGTATATAAGCTTTTTAAAAAAAGTAAAATCACTCAAGCGGAAAAAGTAGGTCAAAGGTCATTTTGTGAAAGTTTGATAAAAAGATACATCCACAATGCAAGTTTGGTACATGTAGCAAATATATTTCGTTCAATATTGGCTTTTAAAGGCAAAATCACTCAAGCCGAAAAAGTAGGTCAAGGTCATCTCATGAAAGTTTGATCATAGATACATCCACTATGCAAGTTTGGTACATGTAGCACTTATTGGCTTTATAAGGCAAAATCACTCCAGCTGAACATTGTCAAGTAGGTCAAGGTCATTTTATGAAAGTTTGATTAAAGATACATCCTTTGGGCAAGTTTGATACATGTAGCAATTATACTTTGTTATATTGGCTTTTAAAGGCAATTATACTTTGCAAAATCAATCAAGTGGAAAAAGTAGGTCAAGGTCATTTTATGAAAGTTTGATTAAAGATACATCCATTATGCAAGTTTGATACATTTAACACTTATACTTTCCATAATATTGGCTTTTAAAGGCAAAATTACTCAGGTGAAAAATGTAGGTCAGATCCTACATGTATATCCAATGTATGGGTTCACCTCAGCATCCCAAGATCAATCACTGTTCTTTGTCAGATACTGAGTTACCCCAAAAACTTTAACCGGACGGGGACGGGGCGGGGACAGGGACGTGGACGCGGACACCGGAGGTATAGCATAAGCTCATCTCAACTTCATCGAGGTGAGATAAAAATGAAGTCATTTATGAAGGGCTTACAGCTTATCAATCTTCAAAAGATCGAACTGAATGTTCACAAAATGAAAAGATGGAATGTTTCATGGATGTAACCAAGACATACTAGAAGTCTCTGACGAGACTGAAGCTCTTGTGGTTGTTTAGTTGAATTCACCTAAGTGACACAACCATTTTCTAAGACCCAAGGGTCTGGGGCCCAAGAAATATATCACACAAACAAGCATAACAAGACTGAATGCAATGCAAGAAACCTTTTATCAATTATACTCTCTGAGAATTGGTGTTCACAAAATTACAAAGAAATGACAACACCCATTTCCCAAGACCCTGGGGGGGGGGGGGGGGGGGGGTCAAACTAATTATTAAATGCATATCAAATTAAACCACACACTGATTATTTTTCAAAAATTATTTTATTGCCAGGGGCTCAAACAAAATAACAGGTACACAACTTGATCAAAGACCTTTAATGCTGTAAATAGAATCAATTTTCTATCATTTATGCTTTCTGAGAAATGATGACAACAAAATCACATCGAATTATATAGGAGAAAATGACAACACCCATTTTCTAAGACCTGGGGTCAGGGACTCAAACAAAATTACAGGTTCACAACTAGACCATAGACTCATCATTATGCAAAAAGAATTAACTTTCTGTCCTTTAATATACTTTCTGAGAAATGGTGACCACAAGATAGCATATATTGATATAGAAGAAATGGCCACACCCATTTTCTAATACCCTGGGGTCTGAATCTCAAACAAAATATCAGGTACATATTAATTAAAAAGACCATGACTTTTTGTTATATACAACCATCATGATGCAAAAAGAAGTAACTTTCTATCATTCAAATTTTCTGAGAAATGGTGACCACAAGATTACATTGAAGTTATATTGGAGAAAATTACCATACACATTTTCTTAGACCCTATGGGTCAAGGGCTTGAACAAAATATCAGGCGTACAACTAGACCATATAGACCCATCATAATGCAAAAAGAATTAACTTCAATCACCAACAGTTTCAGAGGACTTGAAACCACAAGAAATGTTTAACAGATGGCTAGGCACCAGACACAGAGTGATCGCATAAGCCAGACTGGTTTTTGACAAGTAGAGCTAAAAATTAAAGTACAATTTGTTCTTTTTAATAAACAGAGTTATTTCCCATTTGGGACAGTATCTGATGTAAACTAATTTTGACATCATCAAATTTTATGGAAACCAGCTTGAAAATACAATTATGTTTCTATAGGAATTTCTTTCCATCATAGATACCATCCCAAATGGGAAGTAACTCTGTTTATTTTAAAAACATTTAATCTTAACTGAGCGTTTACCAGAAAGTCAGTCTGAGAACAGATGTAGATACCTTGAGTTCATCAGGTATAGATTCCAGTATGTTGTACCCTATACACAGAACTTCCAGGTCCTTCATGTACTTGATTCCTCTCAGTGAACTCACTTTACCAATGTTTGTAGCATGCAGCTGGGTCAAAGATGTAAGTTTCAATACACATGCAGGTAGGTCTCCTAGGGGATTATGGGATATGTCTAATGTGAGAAGAGTGTCCTTCAGCTCCGCAATCTCGTTCGGTAAACTAGTGATCTCGTTCTTGCTGATATTGAGATGAGTCAAGAAAGATGCCATATTGATGTCAGCAGGTATTTTCTGAAGTTGGTTTTCACTTAGATTCAGATCTTCAGCACGTGTAAACTTGGAGAAGAAATTCCCTGAGAGTTCCTTCATCCCATGTTTATGGAAGTCGATTTTCTGTAGGAATTGTAGGTAGTCTTTGTACTGATCCAGAGTGGATTCTGAGGTGTCCTGAGGGAGATTAATAGACAGGTGGTGGCCCATACAGCGCATAGGGCTCGAACCGTCAAAACCATGGAAGTTGTGTTGTATCTGCTTCAAGGCATCTGAGTTGTTAGCCAAATCTACGTAGAATTTCTGTAATTATATAAGTAACAATTTAAAAATTCTGTGTTACTAAAAAAAAATGTTTATCACATATAACGATATCAAAACACTCCAACTCTGCAAAAAATGTATTGATTTAATTTCAAATTAAATTGTAAGTAAACAAAGATGATGTAAAAGAGAAACCTTGGGATAAGGAGCTTAAATTAAATGTAAGATGAAAAACTAGACTTCAAACAGTAGTATTACAAAAATAAAATTAATTATATCAATAATAAAAAAATACTTTATTTAAAGAGGGTGACACATTTAGCATATTGGTACTCTTCCATGTTGCGTTCTATAGCATAATTTACACATGATATATGAACAAAATAACTCTACAATGGAACAATCCACCCAAACACTTGTTTTGGGTTTGATAATAACTACTGTTAATGCCTTTTATTGAAATTGAAGTATCAGAAGGAAAAAATATATGTTAACTTACTAATAAGTACATACATGTATGTGTATCTATATACAGTCCGATACCTTTCAGGATGAACATGACGGGCATAACATTGAAAATACTTTAAAAGTATTAAGTGTTGCTTTTCTAATAGGGCAGTAACTACCAATATTAACAGAACTTCGGAATGACTTCCTGAATTTTATAAGGCACCTGTGAAATACATGAAATACTATAAAGTACTAAGCAGTAAACTGTCAGAGGTTTGTGAGGTACATTTGTATATCTTTGGGATATTGAATACATACCTGTATACTGTCAGAGGTTTGTGAGGTATATCTTAGGGATATTGAATACATACCTGTATACTGTCAGAGGTTTGTGAGGTATATCTTAGGGTTATTGAATATATACCTGTATACTGTCAGAGGTTTGTGAGGTATACATGTATGTTAGGGATATTCAATACATACCTGTATACTGTCAGATGTTTGTGAGGTCTATGTTAGGGATATTTAATACATACCTGTATACTGTCAGAGGTTTGTAAGGTATATGTTTGGGATATTGAATACATACCTGTATACTGTCAGAGGTATGTGAGGTATATGTTAGGGATATTCAATACATACCTGTATACTGTCAGATGTTTGTGAGGTATATGTAAGGGATATTTAATACATACCTGTATACTGTCAGAGGTTTGTGAGGTATATGTTAGGGATATTGAATACATACCTGTATACTGTCAGATGTTTGTGAGGTATATCTTAGGGATATTGAATACATACCTGTATACTGTCAGAGGTTTGTGAGGTATATGTTAGGGATATTGAATACATACCTGTTTACTGTCAGAGTTATGTGAGGTATATCTTAGGGATATTTAATACATACCTGTATACTGTCAGAGGTTTGTGAGGTATATGTTAGGGATATTGAATACATACCTGTATACTGTCAGAGGTTTGTGAGGTATATGTTAGGGATATTGAATACATACCTGTATACTGTCAGAGGTTTGTGAGGTATATGTTAGGGATATTGAATTAATACCTGTATACTGTCAGAGTTTTGTGAGGTATATGTTAGGGATATTTAATACATACCTGAATACTGTCAGAGGTTTGTGAGGTATATGTTAGGGATATTGAATACATACCTGTATACTGTCAGTGTTTTGTGAGGTATATGTTAGGGATATTGAATACATACCTGTATACTGTCAGAGGTTTGTGAGGTATATGTTAGGGATATTGAATACATACCTGTATACTGTCAGAGGTTTGTGAGGTATATGTTAGGGATATTGAATTAATACCTGTATACTGTCAGAGTTTTGTGAGGTATATGTTAGGGATATTTAATACATACCTGTATACTGTCAGATGTTTGTGAGGTATATCTTAGGGATATTGAATACATACCTGTATACTGTCAGAGTTTTTTTTAGGAATATCTTAGGGATATTGAACATGTTGAATACATACCTGTATACTGTCAGAGGTTCGTGAGGTATATGTTTGGGATATTGAATACATACCTGTATACTGTCAGAGGTATGTGAGGTATATGTTAGGGATATTGAATATATAACTGTATACTGTCAGAGGTTTGTGAGGTATATCTTAGGGATATTGAATACATACTTGTATACTGAGAGAGGTTTGTGAGGTATATGTTAGGGATACTGAATACACACCTGTATACTGTCAGAGGTTTGTGAGGTATATCTTAGGGATATTGAATACATACCTGTATACTGTCAGTGTTTTGTGAGGTATATCTTAGGGATATTGAATACATACCTGTATACTGTCAGAGGTTTGTGAGGTATATGTTAGGGATATTTAATACATACCTGAATACTGTCAGAGGTTTGTGAGGTATATGTTAGGGATATTGAATACATACCTGTATACTGTCAGATGTTTGTGAGGTATATCTTAGGGATATTGAATACATACCTGTATACTGTCAGATGTTTGTGAGGTATATGTTAGGGATATTTAATACATACCTGTATACTGTCAGATATTTGTGAGGTATATGTTAGGGATATTGAAAACATACCTGTTTACTGTCAGATTTTTGTGAGGTATATCTTAGGGATATTTAATACGTACCTGTATACTGTCAGAGGTTTGTGAGGTATATGTTAGGGCTAATTAATACATACCTGTATAGTGTCAGAGGTATGTGAGGTATATGTTAGGGATATTGAATACATACCTGTATACTGTCTGAGGTTTGTGAGGTATATGTTAGGGATGTTGAATTAATACCTGTATACTGTCAGAGTTTTGTGAGGTATATCTTAGGGATATTGAATACATACCTGTATACTGTCAGATGTTTGTGAGGTATATCTTAGGGATATTGAATACATACCTGTATACTGTCAGATGTTTGTGAGGTATATCTTAGGGATATTGAATACATACCTGTATACTGTCAGAGGTTTGTGAGGTATATGTTAGGGATATTGAATACATACCTGTTTACTGTCAGAGTTATGTGAGGTATATCTTAGGGATATTTAATACATACCTGTATACTGTCAGAGGTTTGTGAGGTATATGTTAGGGATATTGAATACATACCTGTATACTGTCAGAGGTTTGTGAGGTATATGTTAGGGATATTGAATACATACCTGTATACTGTCAGAGGTTTGTGAGGTATATCTTAGGGATATTGAATTAATACCTGTATACTGTCAGAGGTTTGTGAGGTATATGTTAGGGATATTGAATACATACCTGTATACTGTCAGAGTTTTTTTTAGGAATATCTTAGGGATATTGAACATGTTGAATACATACCTGTATACTGTCAGAGGTTCGTGAGGTATATGTTTGGGATATTGAATACATACCTGTATACTGTCAGAGGTATGTGAGGTATATGTTAGGGATATTGAATATATAACTGTATACTGTCAGAGGTTTGTGAGGTATATCATAGGGATATTGAATACATACCTGTATACTGTCAGTGTTTTGTGAGGTATATCTTAGGGATATTGAATACATACCTGTATACTGTCAGAGGTTTGTGAGGTATATGTTAGGGATATTTAATACATACCTGAATACTGTCAGAGGTTTGTGAGGTATATGTTAGGGATATTGAATACATACCTGTATACTGTCAGATGTTTGTGAGGTATATCTTAGGGATATTGAATACATACCTGTATACTGTCAGATGTTTGTGAGGTATATGTTAGGGATATTTAATACATACCTGTATACTGTCAGATATTTGTGAGGTATATGTTAGGGATATTGAAAACATACCTGTTTACTGTCAGATTTTTGTGAGGTATATCTTAGGGATATTTAATACGTACCTGAATACTGTCAGAGGTTTGTGAGGTATATGTTAGGGCTAATTAATACATACCTGTATAGTGTCAGAGGTATGTGAGGTATATGTTAGGGATATTGAATACATACCTGTATACTGTCTGAGGTTTGTGAGGTATATGTTAGGGATGTTGAATTAATACCTGTATACTGTCAGAGTTTTGTGAGGTATATGTTAGGGATATTTAATACATACCTGTATACTGTCAGATGTTTGTGAGGTATATCTTAGGGATATTGAATACATACCTGTATACTGTCAGAGTTTTGTGAGGTATATCTTAGGGATATTGAATACATACCTGTATAATGTCAGAGGTTTGTGAGGTATAAGTTAGGAATATTGAATACATACCTGTATACTGTCAGAGGTTCGTGAGGTATATGTTTGGGATATTGAATACATACCTGTATACTGTCAGAGGTATGTGAGGTATATATTAGGGATAATGAATACATAACTGTATACTGTCAGAGGTTTGTGAGGTATATCTTAGGGATATTGATTACATACTTGTATACTGAGAGAGGTTTGTGAGGTATATGTTAGGGATACTGAATTCATACCTGTATACTGTCAGAGGTTTGTGAGGTATATCTTAGGGATATTGAATACATACCTGTATACTGTAAGAGGTTTGTGAAGTATATGTTAGGGATACTGAATACATACCTGTATACTGTCAGAGGTTTGTGAGGTATATGTTAGGGAAATTTAATACATACCTGAATACTGTCAGAGGTTTGTGAGGTATATGTTAGGGATATTGAATACATACCTGTATACTGTCAGAGTTTTGTGAGGTATATCTTAGGGATATTGAATACATACCTGTATACTGTCAGAGGTTTGTGAGGTATAAGTTAGGGATATTGAATACATACCTGTATACTGTCAGAGGTTCGTGAGGTATATGTTTGGGATATTGAATACATACCTGTATACTGTAAGAGGTATGTGAGGTATATATTAGGGATATTGAATACATAACTGTATACTGTCAGAGGTTTGTTAGGTATATCTTAGGGATATTGAATACATACTTGTATACTGAGAGAGGTTTGTGAGGTATATGTTAGGGATACTGAATTCATACCTGTATACTGTCAGAGGTTTTTGAGGTATATCTTAGGGATATTGAATACATACCTGTATACTGTCAGAGGTTTGTGAGGTATATGTTAGGGATACTGAATACATACCTGTATACTGTCAGAGGTTTGTGGGGTATATATTATGGATATTGAATACATACCTGTATACTGTCAGAGGTTTGTGAGGTATATGTTAGGGAAATTTAATACATACCTGAATACTGTCAGAGGTTTGTGAGGTATATGTTAGGGATATTGAATACATACCTGTATACTGTCAGAGGCTTGTGAGGTATATGTTAGGGATATTGAATACATAACTGTATACTGTCAGAGGTTTGTGAGGTATATCTTAGGGATATTGAATACATACCTGTATACTGTCAGAGGTTTGTGAGGTATATGTTAGGGATATTGAATACATACCTTTCTCTCATACCCGCGTATGTGTTACAGAGTAGGCCCATGAAATACTGCTATGTGAGCTACTTCTGTATCACATATCATGTGACAGCTGTATCACATATCACGTGACGCTATTGTTTCGATTGTTTACGCTATTGTGACGTCATGATTTCAGCCAGCAAAACAAACAAGCTAGCGGCGATGTCGCCATAAAACTTGCTTTTAAGATCGTTTTTCAATGTACTCTTGCGTTTTATTTTGAAAAGCCTAATATTCGTAGTTTATTCTTATAGAATAAACCATTTTTGGAGGCGCTGAATTCGAATATCGCAAAATTTTTGCGATTAGATCAACTTGACATTTTTTTCAAATTTCGACCCTTTTCTTTCAGTTTTGTTTTGACCTTTAGATATGAGAGAAAAATACTCTTTCATGTTCTTCTATGAAAGATACATTGTTTCCACCCTCAGGGTCTCAAAATTTTGCAAAACCCTCGGCAAGCCTCGGGTTTTACATGATTTTGAGACCCCTCGGGTGGAACCGATGTATCTTTCATAGAAGACCATGAAAGAGTCTTATAGTATACTGTCAGAGTTTTGTGAGGTATATGTTAGGGATATTTAATACATACCTGTATACTGTCAGAGGTATGTAAGGTATATGTTTGGGATATTGAATACATACCTGTATACTGTCAGAGGTATGTGAGGTATATGTTAGTGATATTGAATACATACCTGTATACTGTCAGAGGTTTGTGCGGTCTATGTTAGGGATATTTAATACATACCTGTATACTGTCATAGGTTTGTGAGGTATATGTTAGGGATATTGAATTAATACCTGTATACTGTCAGAGGTTTGTGAGGTATATGTTAGGGATATTGAATACATACCTGTATACTGTCAGAGGCTTGTGAGGTATATGTTAGGGATATTGAATACATACCTGTATACTGTCAGGGGTTTGTGAGGTATATCTTAGTGATATTGAATACATACCTGTATACTGTCAGAGGTTTGTGAGGTATATGTTAGGGATATTGAATACATACCTGTATACTGTCGGAAACTTTGGAGGTTTCAGCTATGGACATTTTCTGGACATTCTGAATCAATCCTAACCATAACAAGTACAGGTAAAACACCCTCTGTAAGCCTCGCTCTATCAGTTGAAGCTGAAAATAAATAAAAACATTAGAATTTACTTTGACAAATTGAAAATAGTATTCTTTCTGTGATGCAAGCAATACATTAGCCCCCCCCCCCCCTACTAGCAGTTAACTCTGTTTTTGGCATTCAAGGCATAAGGCTCTCATATCTTCAGTATAAGAAGACACAAGTTTCACTTTGGCATTCACAAGTCTTGTGCTGAAAAGCTGGACACAATAACCCCTTAAATAGGTCAGAATAACCCCTTAAATAGGTCATAATAACCCCTTAAATAGGTCATAATAACCCCTTTAATAGGTCACAATAACCCCTTAAATAGGTCAGAATAAACCCTTTAATAGGTCACAATAACCCCTTAAATAGGTCACAATAATCCCTTAAATAGGTCACAATAACCCCTTAAATAGGTCACAATAACTCCTTAAAATAACCCCTTAAATAGGTCACAATACACCCTTAAATAGGTCACAATAACCCCTTTAATAGGTCACAATAACCCCTTAAATAGGTCACAACAACCCCTTACAACAACCCCTTAAATAGGTCACAATACGCCCTTAAATAGGTCACAATAACCCCTTAAATAGGTCACAATAACCCCTTAAATAGGTCAGAATAACAAAACCATAACTCTGTAACTAGTGAAGACCAATCTATGTTTAAATAATTATAAATTGAAATTTGAAACCATTGAAGAAAAAGAAAATAATCCCCTCAAATTAAGCTGTGCTTCAACTGCATCACAATTTTTCTGTCTCACATTCCTGATGAAATTTAGGATAGCAAAAATACAATTATTTTCAATAAATAAATTCAGTTTGTTAAAGAACATTTTCTTCCATAACCTTATTTTGCCTGTCAAGTTTGGTGGTTCCACACGTCTTGGATGATAAGCAACAAAACTTGTAGGAAAACATTTAATATAGTACTTTATACCTAGTACCAATTTTCAAAAAAATCTATTCAGCTACACGGGGAAAAAGTTGGGGAGAGATGAAAAAGATTATGATTAATTGGCAGAAAACAATTTTAAAGAAAATTTAATGACTGTCTTACTTTTGGTGTTCATGGGTGTATAATTCTGGTTGGTCTCGTGCAAAGTCAGTGAATCTCGAAGCGATTCTCAGAAACTTTGCACGTGTCCAACCAGAATTATACAACCATGAACACCAAAAGTAAGACAGTCATTACTTACATTTACATTTATTCTAATTATCGGTCATTTTTATTTGAATGCACATCACACATTTTGTCTGTAACAGCATCAAATGTATTTTAATGTTGGTAAATTCTCCCTACATGCAAAACTTGAACGTGACATCACAACAGCAACCCAAGTTATTGGAATATAATTCTAGTTGCCTAATGGGCGTTTAACATGGGGCTACTTGTAATGTAAATATTAGATAGCAAGCAATTTGAGATTAATTCACTTGAGCTTTGGATTTAATTCCCATTGGGAAATAGTATGTACTTTTAAATACCTTGTATAAATTGTTTATCACAGCATTTTAAAGATCTGATATACCTGACTGTGGTCTAATTATACAACGATGTAGTGATTTTATCATGTAAGCTTTTCAAAGTCAGGCACACAAAAAAGTCATCCATTAATTCTACAAAATTGAATAATGAGTCATAAAAATGCAAACATACACAAAATCCAGTCAGTGTATCAGAAACACAGCAAACAAAAGGCACAAGTTGAGGTTTGAATACTTTTTTATAATAAATAACTTGGTAGAATCTTTTAAGGCTTGTAGAGATTATGTGCAGCAAGTATCATTGGTACAGGCCATCTTTTTGAACATGTGGTCAATAAATAATTTTAGGTGAAAGGTTTTGAGTACATGATTCCTTTACATATTAATGGAATTCCAAGAGTGAAGAAAATTAAATAAAGTGAGAAAATTAAATTCCTTGAAAGACATTTGTCTGAAAGATACGGCAAGCAAAACTGAAGTTCCGCTAAGAGTACATAAGCTTCTGTGCATCAGTTTTGTTACAGGAATAAAAAATATTTCAGAATGAAAGATCCCTTAGTGGTCATCTTTTTATACATGTACAAAAACAGACCTAATGCAGAGATACAGTAAAGGTGAGGTCATCAGTGTCAACTTGTCACACAGTGAATGATACAACTAATTGCTGCAACTTGCAAAGTCATTTGAGACAGAACACTAAAAGCAGCTGCAGTAATTCCATAATTATAACACTATTTTCTTGTATATATCAGCCAAAAATGTTTGAGATGTAAGAATCCCTAGCTAGACCAGTTATGTCCTACTCCTTAATGATGGGTTAGCACGGACACATTGTCACTGAACATATAATGTCACGGTGACCAAAGGCAACCTGATTAACCTTGCATAGAGCGTACCAAACATAATGTTATTAATTAAGCATAACCAACGCCATTCTTAAAATGACAGTTCTTACGTATACTACTGTATACCATTACCTCCACAAAACAGCCTTACCAATAAAATTTGATTTGGTGAATCTTTCTGCAAAAATTGTCATGAGCATCAAGTTTAAAAAGATCTGATAAGAAACTGAGAAGCAGCAAGAGACTTATAATCAGCAGAACCTATAGTGAATTTAATGGCACAGTGATTAAGCTGATGGTTTCACAATATCTAGTAAGTGGATATACAGTGACACAGCAAGTCATGACCTAAAAAAACTTGAAGTGAAGTTCTAAAGGCAAATTACTTTGAACATGTTTACCCCCTGAAAAATGTAAGTCATACTGTCATAGTGAAATAGATTGAATCATAAAATTTTTTCATGTGAGTTAATCATGATCTATATGTAAAAAAGTTTCAAATTTGGTTTAATGTCGCTATGAATAAATGATAATTCATATTAAATTTGTGTATTATCTTTTTTTCCTTCACAAATGCATTTTTGATAGAATAAAGACAGGGAAATGTTGTGAAACTGGGCCCCTGACACAAAAGGAAGAAACTATGTCTCTACACAACCCACTTTGTTTACTGGACAACACTCTTATCTAAATCAAAATACTGAGTTACTGTAGAATAAACTTTTGAGCTAGAGGAAAAGCATCTTCACCAGACAAGTGTACGTAATACCTTACCTTACTCCCCCTTGTCGGATGTCATACATAAAACTGTGTCTTCGGTGAGTGTCGTAGTGGAGACTTATCAGGCCAAAAATTCGTATAAATCACTAGCAATTTAAGTGCTTGTTAATGTGTTTGAATGATTTTACTCCCAAAATTGCTTCTATATGAAAGTATAATATAATATGATCAGATAATAACTCTGATCTTGTCATTCATACTCTCCACTACGACACTCACTGGAGACGCAGTTTTATGTATGATATCCGACAAGGGGGAGTAAGGTATTACGTACACTTGTCTCGAGAAGATGGAGGAAAAGTGAATGTAAAGGAAAGTGTTATATATTAACTGCTCTTTACATTTATCTTCTTAAGGATAAAACTCAGTTTTCAGGATGTAAAAAGTAACCTACACAAAATTTTATATTCATAATCAACTCATAAGTATTTAAGGGCCTCTATATTTACATTTATAATCAACGACATATGAGTTTATATTACATGACTGTACATGTACAGCCTTCATACACATGTAAGCTTTAATCAACTTTTAAATTAAGTGATTAAAATTTAGTTTTACATTAATAAAAAATAACATATATACCTCATCTTTCTTGAGAGTGTCTGACACTGATGGCATGATTTTATCTATCGTCTGTGGTAACATGTCCTATATGACAAACAAAATATCATAATTTAGCAGAATTTTCAGCAAGTATAAAATTGGCAATTTATACAGGTACTATCTTCATTTTTGCCAATTTACATTTTTGTGATATTCAAAGAAAATAAGAAATCAATACAAACATGACAGGTTAAATTAATTTGATAATTTTTTATACAAAAAAGAAAAATGGTTTTAACGTAAAATTAATACTTGCATCTTGCAATATCAATCCAAGATAACACATGAATAAGAATGTAGGCCAGCTCTCCATGCAGTCAAAGTTTGGATAAAATTGTTCTAACTCTATCCCAGCTGAGTTGACAAAGTGTAAAATTTCAGAACCTGCAAAGGAAAATGATTAATTAACAGTGTAATTAGATTAAAAGCTGACCTTGTTCTTTGACTTTGTGACTAAAATTGTCAAATTCTTTACCGATGAAGGGTTTTTCTAGAAGAACATATCTTTGCGATGAAAATCACAAGAAAATACCACATAGACTTACGTAGTCCTGGACATAACATGTGTACGTTGATGTTTTTGTTCTGTGATAGTTTGGTCAGTGAAGGATGGCGCAGGTCATTGATCGTCAAGTCACGAGGGAGAAGCACGAAGAATTTACTGTTATCCAGAAAAAACTGTATGACTGCTGGATTGACTACGCAGCTCCTCAAAATCATTGTCTCAATCCCTGAGAAAGAAAATCATAGATTTAATAATCTTCTCCAGTTCTGCTCGTACCCTGTGAGACGGCCTATGCAAGACACATAAGTTGTCTCAAAGGCTCCAATTGACCAATGATAAAAGAGAATCTTATTGTGACGTCACAGTAACGTCGTCAGAAAACATTGCATTAGATGGCATGAAACGTTGTTTGAATTCCCTTTTTCCTTATGTTTCATGGCAGATGAAATAGATTCCATCACTTTCTACTGAGTGAGACTTAAAAAATTTACACTTGTGACAGACATTTTTCATCTTTTCCCTCGTTCTGCTACGCTCCACTCGGGAAAAGATAAAATTTCCTTCGCTCGTGTAAATTTTAATGTCTCACTCAGTAGATCGTGATAGAACCTATTAGTCTCCCTAAAAGTCTTTCAAGAATTACTGTATGAAAATATATATAAATGTAACATGTATAAATTCAAATTTAAGGCATTCCAACATCATGAACATGTCCAAGTGAAAGAAAGTTATCCAGATTAGTAATAATAGTAACCGTTTTCTTCTGATTGAAACTGATGAATACATCAGTAACAGTAATCAATGTGTGTAAGCTGTGATCTTTATATGGAATATACAAGAGGGCTTAAAAGTAGCTCACCTCAGGATTGTTTTAAAACTAAAACTATGTTAAGGGAATAAATTAAATAGGGTTGGTATATAGTACTCATTATATAAACTAGATTTAAACTCCAACCACTTACAACCATCTAATATGATGTTAAGAAAAAAATGTGTTTTACTTTCAAGAGGATCAAACCTCTTTTGGCATATGTTTGGTAATCCCAAAGTTTTTTTACATTCATGATATTTTTTTTTTTAAATCAAAGACGTTTAAAATGCGGAGAAGATAGAAGATTTTTCTTAATACATTTTTTTTTATCATTTTCGTGACTAACAGTATAGTAAGGCCATGTAAAATTAGTTATACATGACTGTATGTTTCTCAGATAATTGGGTCTAAAAAAAAGTGGCAAGGTATGTAGGTTTTTCATCTTTTGTTTGGTTATTTTTTTTCATCAAGAGTATTGTTATTTTATTTATTTGTGTCCGGCAAAAAAAAAAATCTTATGCCCAGTTATACCCCTGCTCATTTCTCCTCATAGAAAACTATTTGAACCGTCAGTCAAAATAATGGTTCATGTACATTGAAATGTATGGCTTTCTCTTGTAAATAAGTTGATTTTTTAACAACATTGCCGAATTCTTCTGAGAACGGGGAGATGTAAATTGGCTTATGTATTATTATTTGCTCACACCTTATTTAAACCCAAGTCAAATTAAATCATCGTGCATGCTTCAATTAGCGTATGCACACTATACAACCCATTACTTCTTCGGTTAATTCGCTGATAAGGTCAAAATTTCGGCCGATAGTGTATATCTTCAAAGTCAAGTATGCATGATGCAGAATCTAATTGCATTAGAAATCGAACGAAGTGCTCATATCAATTGGTAAGCATTAAACACTCAGTCTGTCTGATAAAATTATGTACAAGGGTACAATTATGGACATTCTTTTATCCACCTTTCTTGTCATGTCTCGTAAGTTTTCCGGAATTGTAATTTCGGTTTTGGTTTTCTTAGTAGTGAAAACGAAAGTAAAAATCGATAAAGGCGGTCGGTCCCCGACATGAAAAATGTTATTTTAAAGGCTTGCAGCTCCCTGCATAAGGCAACCATGTAAGTGTACTGTATTTCATTACCTGTTTTGTACGTCTATAAGTACAATCTTTTATTATTTGCAAGATTTCTTCATTTTTCTTTGTGATTTGTACATGTAAACAACACGTGTTTTGCATCGTATATGTATACAAACAGAAAATGGAAAAATAACCCTTCTTACCTGTGTTTACCTTTACTTTCCTGTACTTACCTTGATATCTGTATGGTTCAAACTTGCATATGTTGATCTAATTAATGTTTCTATGGTTTCTGATGATTTTTGATGACATTCTGTTGTTGAAATCTGTGTTCGGGACTCTGACATGATGTTTTACACATTTTTTGTGTGCAAGTTGAATAGAATTTTGTTTAATCACCTTTATTGATAATTACAGTTGTAATCTTGGATTGTGTTTTACGCATGTATGGTAAAGTGATTTGTCTGTCATACACTGGTTTATATACATTTTGTACCTTGAAGGAAATTTTGGATAAATACTGTAATTTATTTACATTTACTCTTGAATTAATTGTAGAACTAGGTATTTAGCAAATAGCTATATTGTACTCTTTTGTTCTTTGTAGCTTTCACGGGAAACCTTCATGCTTGTGCTAAACAAACTGGATTGGATCAATAAACCATTGGACTTTTTTAGTATTTGCGTGTTTTTTCTCGTTAACTGACATAACAGTGAAAGATGGCGACAAAGGTTGTTTCTACGGAACAGGAGGAGGCAGTTCAGGAGGACGATACACAGGTCCAGGAGGGTCAAATTGAGGAGGTCGAGGAGAAGCGTACCAGGGTATTGACTGAAAGGGCATTGGAGGAATACCACAGACGAGTAGAACAGTACAAGTTTAAACAGGGTCGCTTAATGCACTTAATCTATGACTCTTGTCACGTATTATCTAGAAAGGAAACTGATCCTGAGTTGCGCACTATAACGTCTGAGTACCTTACACGAGACTATTGTGAATTTTGTGCCTTTCATACAGAATTTTGTACTTATCTAGAAAATGTGCGTTCAGCAGAAAGTTTGGATGAGAAGCGCAATCAAGAGAATATTATGGCGACTATAAGCGAGAAAGCTAAAAGTCACATTACAAAGACCGGTGCCGAACCTAAACCGGAAATCGAAACCGAAACTAAACCGGAAGTCGAAACCGAAACTAAACCAGAAGTTGAAACAGAAACTAAGCCGGTAGTGAAAACCGCAAAACATTCCAAATCTAGGTCAGTAGCACGATCTAAAGCAAGCTCAATTTCATTTGAAAAACTTGTCGAAAAAAGAATTAAGGCTGAAGAAGCAGAAAGACGCTTAGAATTTATCGAAAAGGAGAACAAGGCTCTTATAGACAAGGCAGCTATTGAAGGGAAATTAAGGAAAATAAAAGCCGAAGAAGAATCCGAAATAGCTAAAATAAGTGTGAAAGTACTGGAGGAAATGAGTATGGACGGTTCGGAATCCGGGTCGAGCTCTAGCAATGTGATTTCTGTTGTACGAACTAGGCACTACGTTATGGATCAAAATGCGTATCTGCAGCAATCTAATACACACTCTGATTTCAGTCTCGCAGACAGGGCTAATGTACCGCAAGCCCATGAGGATCAGAGAAGTTCCGGTGTCATGCCAGATGGGATAGGCCAATTATCGAGTTCTGCTCCACCTTTTATACCGATAACTGCAACTTACGGAAACCCATCTGCGTCTACAATGCAACCTGTGCAAGTACCGGTTCAAAGTGGATTTCAGAACCCTTTTATGGATTTGACTAATTTTATGACAAAGAAAAGCTTCATAATGGAACGCTTGAAACCGTTTTCTGGAAATTCTGAAATGTACATAGGATGGCGTGCGACTTTCAAGGAAGTTATGAAAGATATCGATGCTTCAAAATCGATTGAACTTGATCTATTGCTTCGATTCCTGCACGATAAACCGTATGAACAAGTACTCAGTATTAAGAACTCAAATTCGAGTAACACAGATCTTGCAGTACAAACGGCGTGGAGTAGATTGGACAGTTACTATGGAAGCCCTGACAGGATAGCAACTGCTTTAAAGGCAAAGTTGAACAGAACTGTTATGAACTTTAACCCGACAAATACAATGGAGTTCTATGCTTTGTCCGACACGCTGAACGAAATAAATGCGATAAAGAATGATCCGAAATATGGCGCAACCTTGAGTTATTTTGACACAACAGAGGGAGTGAACCCTATCGTTCAGAAGTTTCAACTACACCTTCGTAATAAATGGCGTGATAGAGCTATAAGGTACAAACAGACTCACAATGTTGTGTATCCGCCGTTTAGCTACTTTTGTACATTCGTTCAAGAGATGGCAGCCATCTTGAATGATCCGGCCTTTAATTACGAGCCTAACGGTACACCCGTCCGTAAACGGAATATACAATCGTTTGGTAGCAACCAGAGAAGAGGCATTACATGCACTTCGAATAAAACAAGTGCAGAGGACACTAAAAATCAAAAGTGCATCGTGCACAATTCTAGTCACTTAACTAGCGAATGTAGATCGTTTCGATTACTATCGGTCAGCGAACGAAAGGATTTGTTAAAGAAACACGGACTATGTTTTAGATGTTGCGAAGGAAAGCACCTTGTTGCGGATTGTAAAGTATCGGTTCAGTGCGAAAAGTGCAAGAGTAAACGACATTGTACTGCCATGCACAATGATGCGCGCGAACGTAGGCCTATGGATGGCCATGGCGGGGAGGCAACTCCTATCAATACTGACGATACACAACGAAAGCAAGTAGTGAACTCTGGCTCACAAAGCCCTAATATTCAGAGCACTTGTACAGAAATATGTGGCAGTTTTAGTGGCAGGTCATGTGCGAAAATAGTAATGGTTTATATTTATCATGAGCGAAGCCAACACCCACCTATCAAGGTGTATGCATTGTTAGATGAACAATCTAATAAATCTCTTGCGAAGCCCGAACTCTTCGATATATTCGATGCAAAATCGCAGTGCGAGAATTACAATTTGACTACATGTAGCGGAATAACGACAGTCAGTGGTAGACGCTCGCATGGCTTTGTCGTACAGTCATTAGACAGGAACACAGAACTGCGATTACCGACTTTAATAGAGTGTGAGGCTATTCCAGAAAACCGGCGGGAAATTCCTACAAAGGACGTAGCCATGCATTATTCGCATCTTAGCGCTATCGCAGACTTTATACCAGATTTGGAGGACTCGGTTAACATATTGCTTTTGATAGGAAGGGACTTACTTAGCGCACACTACGTACTAGATCAGAAGAGAGGCACTACCGAACAACCGTATGCTCAACTGCTACCTCTCGGTTGGGTTATCATTGGAGAGACTTGCCTCGATGGAAGGCATGTACCTACCTCCGTGGATGTGATGAAAACAGCATTGTACGGATCTTCTACTAAACCATCTATTATGCCGTCATGCTCAAGTAAGATGCACGTTTCGGAACTTATCACAGACCAAACATTATTTCATCGTACAGAGGATGATAACAAACCTGGGATGTCTGTGGAAGATAGAACTTTTATTGCACTCATGGACCGTAATATGAAGAAGGACCCCTCGGGTCACTGGATCGCTCCCTTACCTTTTAAGGGCTCACGGCCTTCTTTGCCGAATAACAGGAAGCAAGCTCTCAATAGAGCTATTGGTTTGGACAAAAGTCTTAGAAGGAATCCTACTAAGGAGGCACACTTTCTGGAATTCATGCGTGGACTTTTTGAGGCTGACCATGCCGAGCAAGCGTCAGAATTAGCGGAGGATGCGGAGTGTTGGTACCTACCTTTGTTTGGGGTGTACCACCCTCAAAAGAAAGATAAGATTCGTGGCGTTTTCGATTCATCGGCTCTATTCAACAATGTTTCGCTTAATGAGGTTCTGATGAGTGGTCCCGATCTGATGAACAATTTACTTGGCGTCTTACTCCGATTCCGAAAAGAACCAATTGCCATAATGGCTGATATAGAGCATATGTTTCACTGCTTTCTTGTGAACCAAGAACACCGACGATATTTGAGATTCATCTGGCATAGGGATAACGACATGGATCAACCTTTGATAGACTACCAGATGAAGGTCCATGTATTTGGAAATAAACCATCGCCAGCTGTGGCTACATACGGATTACGACGTACAGCTGACGAGGCAGAACATCAGTATGGTTCTGATATGAGAAATTTTGTGCATCACAACTTCTACGTAGATGATGCATTATCTTCACACTCGACTGTAGAAGAGGCTATAGATTTGCTCCGACGCACTCAAAAAGGTTTGCAAGAGTACGGATCTCTGAGACTTCACAAGATTTCCTCAAATTCAGCAGAAGTCTTGGCCGCATTTGATAGTGAGGACTTAGCTAAGAACCTTAAGACTGTCGAGCTATGGAACAGTGAATTACCTACCCAGAGAAGCCTAGGGGTTTGTTGGAATCTACAAGGGGATCACTTCTTTTTCAAGGTCAACATGGAAGATAAACCGTTCACACGTCGTGGAGTCTTGTCATCTATCAACAGTCTGTTTGATCCCCTTGGTTTCGTAGCGCCCGTGACAATCACAGGAAAGAATATTCTGCGTAACGCAATGGTGAGCGGCATTGATTGGGACGAACCCTTACCGCAGGAATTTCTACATAAATGGATCGAGTGGAAGTCGACACTAAAGGATTTGGAGTCTCTGCAGATTCCTCGCACGTTTGCCAGTTGCGCTCTCTGCATGACAAAGAGTAAGGATCTACTGATTTTCTCAGATGCGTCAGAGATGGCCATAGCCTCAGTGGCTTATCTCAGGACTACCCTACATTCAGGCGAACAACACATTGGATTCATAATTGGCAAAGCGAAACTGGCACCGAAGCACGGTCATACAGTTCCAAGGTTAGAGCTGTGTGCCGCTGTCATGGCAACCGAATTGTACAGCACAATTAAGGATGAGCTCGACATTCAGTTTGATTCCGTAAACTTTTACACCGACAGCAAAGTCGTTATCGGCTACATCCAGAATCAAACTAAGAGGTTCTTCACATATGTCGCGAATCGTGTTGAGAAGATCCGCAGATGTAGCGAACCGGGAAATTGGAACTATGTGCCATCAAAGCACAATCCCGCAGACGAAGGGACACGTTCGATCTCGGTGAAGGATATGCAGGGAAGTCTCTGGCTAAATGGACCGCTTGATTTCTTGGATGTTGCGTTACCTGACATTGAGTCAGATTTTTGTGAAGACACTGAGGTCGTTTCTAACAAAACGGAAGTGCTCACAGAGACATCACTGAATCTCGACACATCTCGCTTGGATATTTTCTCTGACTGGTCAAAGATGATTCGTGTATTGACGCTCATACGCCAGACATTTTTAAGGAAACTGGTTGCACATTCACGCGTTGATGACATGAACACTCAGAAACCCATAAGTTTTCGTCAAACTGAACACTATGTCATATCCGTATTTCAGAGAGAACACTTCGAAAATGAGATAAATGCATTGTCTGACGGAAAACCTGTACCGAAGTGCAGTACTATTTATGACCTTGACCCGTATTTGGATGAATCCGGATTATTGCGAGTCGGAGGCAGACTGCGACGATCAGATCTTGCACCATATGAGAAGAATCCGATCATCATACCCAAGAAAAGTCTCATAGCAAGTCTGTTAGTGGACTATTTTCACAAGAGAGTGAAACATCAGGGACGTCTGCTCACTCAAGGTGCGATAAGAAATGGCGGTTTTTGGATTATTGGTTGTCGTAGGCTAATAAACAGCTATATTCAGAGCTGTATCACTTGCCGGAAGCTCAGAGGTCAACTCCAACAACCTAAAATGGCTGACTTACCTGAAGTGCGTCTACAACCAGCACCACCCTTTTCTTACATTGGTGTGGATGTCTTCGGCCCTTGGGAGGTGGTTACTCGCTCTACACGCAATGTTAAGACACGTGCTAAGAGATGGGCAGTCATTTTTACATGCATGATCATTCGTGCAATCCATATTGAAATCATTGAAGGTATGACGACATCATGTTTCATCAATGCACTACGCCGCTTTACATCTCTGCGAGGAGAGGTCCGACGTATCTACTCTGACTGCGGCACCAATTTTGTAGGAGCCACTAGCGAGATGAACGTTAACGTTATCAACGTTAGAGATGATACCTTACAGAAGGAATTGGACGAAAATGGGATTCAATGGATATTCAATCCGCCTCATGCCTCCCATATGGGCGGAAGTTGGGAAAGACTCATTGGGGTATCGCGAAGGATTTTGGAGGCATTGTTGTCAGACCCCAAGGTTACAAAACTCACTCATGAAGTCCTGATAACATTTATGGCAGAGGTGTGCGCTATAGTGAATGCGCGCCCCCTCACTGGCGTTCCATCGGATCCAGAGTTACCTTTTCCGCTTACACCTGCAACGTTACTCACATTGAAGACGAAACACATTGTGGACTCATTCGATATGGATAATTTTCATCCGAAGGATTTATACAAGGACCAGTGGCGTTGCGTCCAGTATCTTTCAAACTGCTTTTGGAAGCGATGGAAGGGAGAGTACCTCTCAACACTACAATCTAGGAAGAAGTGGCAGCAAGACACTAGAAGTCTTCAAGTTGGCGACATTGTCTTACTGAGAGACAAAACGCTACACCGTAATGATTGGCCAGTAGGCATCGTCCAGTCTATTGACCAAAGTGACGATAATCGCGTCCGTCGAATTCAAGTAAGAACTGGAAAGGACAACAAGGTGTTTTCGCGTCCGTCCACAGAAGTTGTACTACTTATTGCGATGGATGAGTAAATTTTGTAAGTTTTGCAAATGGTCATTTTGTGTTGAAACTGTTTAACAGTATTTTATGACTTCATATGACTACCTTATTTTTGATAATTTTGAGATAAAAAATGTTCACAGAAATTTTTGATTACCTTGTTGTAACCAGTATCATACATTGTATGTGGTCTTTTTTTATGAAATGAGTGACAATTTATTACAGATCTTTTGATTTTTTATTCCATTTTTGATTGTATAATGGGTACCTTATTGTCAAATCATTTTGTAAATCAGTTTTTGATTATTGATAAAATTAAGGGTGATTTATAATCAGACGGGGAGTGTCATGTCTCGTAAGTTTTCCGGAATTGTAATTTCGGTTTTGGTTTTCTTAGTAGTGAAAACGAAAGTAAAAATCGATAAAGGCGGTCGGTCCCCGACATGAAAAATGTTATTTTAAAGGCTTGCAGCTCCCTGCATAAGGCAACCATGTAAGTGTACTGTATTTCATTACCTGTTTTGTACGTCTATAAGTACAATCTTTTATTATTTGCAAGATTTCTTCATTTTTCTTTGTGATTTGTACATGTAAACAACACGTGTTTTGCATCGTATATGTATACAAACAGAAAATGGAAAAATAACCCTTCTTACCTGTGTTTACCTTTACTTTCCTGTACTTACCTTGATATCTGTATGGTTCAAACTTGCATATGTTGATCTAATTAATGTTTCTATGGTTTCTGATGATTTTTGATGACATTCTGTTGTTGAAATCTGTGTTCGGGACTCTGACATGATGTTTTACACATTTTTTGTGTGCAAGTTGAATAGAATTTTGTTTAATCACCTTTATTGATAATTACAGTTGTAATCTTGGATTGTGTTTTACGCATGTATGGTAAAGTGATTTGTCTGTCATACACTGGTTTATATACATTTTGTACCTTGAAGGAAATTTTGGATAAATACTGTAATTTATTTACATTTACTCTTGAATTAATTGTAGAACTAGGTATTTAGCAAATAGCTATATTGTACTCTTTTGTTCTTTGTAGCTTTCACGGGAAACCTTCATGCTTGTGCTAAACAAACTGGATTGGATCAATAAACCATTGGACTTTTTTAGTATTTGCGTGTTTTTTCTCGTTAACTGACATAACATTTCTCTTGCCTTCATCGGTGGTCCTTGCTTATACTTTTTTCATCGTGTCTCAGCATCATTATCAATAAACTCAGAACTATTACAATGTTTGGCATAAATATTTACATATGCTGTAGAGATCGATTAAGAAAAGTTTTCAAACTTTTGAATTACATTTTGATGTATTAAACATGCAAATATTGTGTCCATTCACTATGTAGCTCTATAAAATATCTATACAATTTTCCTTTTGAAAAATGATTTACAATGTGGCTAAAGTTGTCAGGTTATGCAAGACAGAAATATGGAACACATCGTTTGGACAATTTTACGGGACAATTTAATTTCCTCTAAAAACATTCAATGGAATTAATGGCTATTTCATTTATAATTGACGATCCAGGATGAGACACGGCGGATATTTTTATCTGATGTGGCAATAAAATGTCTCGTCAGGGGCAAATTATAGCGCGTGGCGGTGTCTGAGAAACAAAGATTTAACCATGTTAATTTTAAATTAGCCTAATCTAAGAAATATTAATATGTGAAATTTTAATGTCTTCTATTGAAAGGTACAGACACAGTGACTACTTTTATAAGATGTATAAGGCAATACCCTCTTATTGGTGGGACAAACAATCAGTATACTTTACAACACGATAACAAATGTATTGAGCAGAGATCATACTGCTAGCTTCATTGGAGTCTGATTTACAGCTGGCCGTCAGGGTTCCTTGATTCTCTGTCATCCCTTGATTCACCATCCCCGCATCACAAGCATCGTACACAGAGTCTGTCCTGTCCCGAGGAGTGCCATCACACTGGGTCTGTAATGTACACGTATAAGGTAGTAACTTCTACATTATGATGAAGTTACATGTATGTGTTATCCAGTCAGATTCACTGCAGCCTACAGTGACTATACACATGTATATTAATTGTTCACGATTATTTCAATTTTATCTCTGAATAGAAAATGTAATTAGGGTTCAATAGACCATCTTCCAATATTGTTAGCGAGCTCAAGATGTCCAAGTCAACATCTTTTGGGGCTTTGTTCATTACAACGTCACTGTAAAAGACGCAATTTTATTGATCGAGACGTACAATGTAAAGACATGCAAAAAGCTCCTACCACAGAAAATTTGAGTCATTTTGACAGCCATTATGAATTTTGGCAATGGTCTATTGATTGTACTATAATTCCTTTACAGAATGTTCCTGTTTCCATTATACATTATATACTAACCTCAGAGAAAAGATGGTAAGGCACAGGTAGATGTCCTATTTCTTTACAATATGTCTCCCATGTAAACTGCTTGGTATACCCTAGGATAGTTCAATCATTTCATTTCAGTATGTAAACATCATTTTCATTGCTTGAAAAATTTACATTCCCCCAGTTCATTTGCAAGGGGTATAATTATGTTTATCCCAACTCCGGCAAGTTACTTGCAATCTGATTGGTCAAGAAAAACTGCCATTATTATGTTGTATTATGTTACTAACAGGATTGTCTAATAAGACACTTTATCCCAACTCCGGCATGTTACTTGCAATCTGATTGGTCAAGAAGAACCGGCAATATTATCTTGTATTATGTTACTGACAGGATATCATTTCAATATCCTGCTTCTACTAAGATGCTTTAAGCTCTTGACATCAACTAGATGCTTTAAAATATGTTGACGTTACATACACAAGCCAAAAGCCATCGGCAGGATAAATTCGTTATACAGTGTTTTACAGGGGGGATACAAAAATACATTGGGTCAATGAAAAAAATTGTACTGGGCTCCGCTCTGCTTAGACCATATGAAGACCAATACAACTATTTTCATTGACCCAGTATACATGCATTTCTTCATTCCCCCTGTAAAACAGTGTATAACTAATAATATCAGTGTAGCTATTACAGACACCCTGTAAAACAGTGTATAACTAAGAATATCAGTGTAGCTATTACAGATATGTTACTATCATTCACGTATGTATCAGTGTTATATGAGAGAAGAATCTATGTAAGAAATAACAACTAGCTAGCCGTGGTTTGTTGTCCAGTCATTCCCCAAGTCGCATGAAGCAATCAAATTATAACCAGGCCACGAAGTGAAGGGAATTAATGGACAACAAATCACAGTTAGCTAGTTGTTATTCCTATTCTAATATAATTGCTCTGCTTGAGTTCTATAGCACGTGCATTGGCAAAACTTTACGAACTGGAAGTTCGTTAGAGATTTTACACCAGGCAAGTTCTATATTACATATAGGGAGAAAATCTCAAGTCATGTTAGAATAAGTAATAACAGTTCATGACAGTTCATTTAGCTTGCAACGTGTATAATGTGACCATATGATACCTTTAGGTGCCTGTAATTGGGGATTTTTGGTGTATAATGTGACCATATGATACCTTTAGGTGCCTGTAATTGTGGATTTTTGGTGCCCAGAGAATGTCCATTCTCCTCCATGTATCCCACAGGGTGAAGGTCCGGGGTTTCAAACTCCGTCCAGTAATCGTAACGATTCGTCCAGCCATCAAAATGTATCAGAATTTTTCCAGTTTTCTCGTCTATTTTCTCTAGAAAAGACAAGAAGGATAAGTAAACAATTACAGAAAATGTATTTCATTGAATCAACAAAACACTTCTCAAATTAAGGAGGGTTTGAACACCAAGATGGCGGAGGCAATATTTGTTTTCTAACTTCCTAGAAAAAGTACAGTCTTAGTATAGGTTAGAAGGTAATTTGAAGTTTCTACATGAATAAGAAGTGTGCAGAGCGTCAGCGAAGCCCCTTCTTATTCATGTAGAAACTTCAAATTACCTTCTAACGGACTTAGATGGCAACTACCCTGGTAGCGTAGTGGTTTAAGCGTGCCCGGCTAGCATACTAGATAGCATGCCAAAAGTCTGGGTTCAAGCCACGCTCATCCCAAATATTTTTCTGTTCAGCTTTGGTGGGATGATGAATCCATGACGACCATAAAGGCGGTTTCTTCACAGATTCTTCACAACTAAGACGATCCATTTGAGAGCCTGTGATTGGCTTAGCTCAAATGTTGCCATCTAAACTCCCGTAAAAAATTTGATACTCTGATTGATATACACATTTGAGTGTCCTGATGAAGTTTGAATAATTTACAGCGTCATTTGAAAAAATTATAGGAAATTTTTACTTTGTGGACTTTGGGAATTTATCCATGAGCAAACCATGACATCATTTCGACGTTATTGGAGAAAATGGCATTACAAAACTTTGCATTCAAAATAAAAAAAATCATTAATACCAAACGTATCGCATTGAAACTTTGCATGTATAAAACAGAAAATTCAATCTTCATCACAGTGATCTTTATAATTCCTTGACAAATTAAAAATGGGCGATTTTCGAAAGAAAAATTGGAAAATAGAATTCAAAGCTTTTTAATATTTTAATCCAAAATTCAATTTTTCTCATTTAATCATGTAATCATCTCTGGATATTGTTGATAATTTTGTTAGTTTTAGACAAAGATTCATCCAATTAACTATCAACTACAGTCAGTTGGCTCAAAATTGCATTTTTTTTTTAGCGACAGTATCATCTTGTATTTCAATATCCTGCCTTTGTTTAAAACACAATTCATCTCATCTTGAAATAGATTTTCATTTATAAAGATTCTGGAATTAAAATCAAAATTAATTTCCAATAGCTTTACGAGAACTGGAATGGCACTTTCAATATTATGACATCATCAAGAAATTCACGAAAACGTCGATTAATGCATATTTCAAAGTCTTGCAGAAAATTTTCCTGTAGATAGAATCAAATGTATGTTTGTATAATCAAGGACAGACAAGAAATACATTGTAAATAATTTCAGAAATTTTGAGAAAAATTGAATTTGGTGTCTAAGTGTTCAACACCACCTTAATTAACTCAATTTTAAATCATATAGAAGTATTTTGTTAAGCAGTAGAAATAGCTATTGTATTTTCCAATTGCTTCCTATGGTAAAAATTGGTACATTAAGAAACTGTCTTTCATTCCCAGTTGTCCATTGTCTATTAGAACATGTGGTGTACATTTTCTGAAATCCATTAAGAGCATTATGATCAAGACATTTTACTTGAAAGTCTTTATTGTTACATAGTAAGGCCATGGTAATTTGATATTTTGTTTTATGTCCTAAACTTTTTCTGAAAGGTTCCCTCCCCCAGGCATCAAAACTCACAAACACAAGATCAATATGAAGGAATTTTGAAAGGAAAACTGAAAACACAAAAGAATAAAGCCTACGCTAACGCAGCAAGATCCGCCCATTGAGATTTATTTTCACAATAACAAAATATCTAAGTACTATAACTCCGTAACGACAAATTAAGTGTTTCAGAACCTGAAAATCAAAAGGCAGCTTCCTCCCCACATTCTGATCACAATGTACAAATATCATGAAAATCTGTAGACTGATGCGTATTCAAGTTATTGCGTTTAAAGCACCTATACTTTGCCCTTAGCTTAACATGTACTCGTATGTGCATATACCCCCCTCCCCCTTTCCAATACACATCATTTCTAAATTATGCAACAACAAAAATTTAAAACCTGTTACATATGTAAAAGAACATACTTTCTCCTTGAAGTATATAAATTTTGAAAACGTTTCACCCAAAAATAGGTTTTAAAAAGTTTTTAACTATTTTAGTATATTTTCACAGTACACAGTCCCATAACTCTGTAACGACAAATCGGATGAACCTGAGGTTGAAAATCAAAAGGCGGCTTCCTCTCCACAATCTGATCACAATGTATAAATATCATGAAAATCTTTTGACGCATATTCAAGTTATTGCGTTCCATGCACCTTATACTTTGCCCTTAGCTTAACATGCACATGTGCATAACTCCCCCCCCCCCCCCCTTCTAATTACACATAATTTCTCAATTATATGACCAAAACAAATACAACATGTGTTTGTGAAACACGAATGCCACCATTGGCATCTTTGTCGGAAATAAAGTAGAAAAGTCGTTCAAATTTTGAAGTCAAGGTCACAAGGTCAAATTTAGTATCCATGGAAAGGTCTTAACATAAGGTATACACATGTGAAATATGAAATCACTTAGCATTCAAAAGTTATGGCTAAACTTTAGATTTTCAAAAGAAAGTAAAAACTCCAATATCACAAGGTCAAAACTTTTGGTATCTATGGAAAGGTCTTGTCACAAGGAATACACATGTGAAATATGAATGCCCTATCACTTACCATTCAAAAGTTATGGCCAAGGTTAAAGTTTTTCAAAAGTAGGTCAAACTCCAAGCCCAGGTCACAAGGACAATATTTTTAGTATCCATGGAAAGGTCTTGTCACAAGGAATACACATGTGAAATATGAAAGCACTGTATTTACCATTCAAAAGTTATGGCCAAGGTTAAAGTTTTTGCGGAAAAACAGACAGACAGACAAACAGACATGCCAAAAACTATAAGCCCAAGTGAAGTGGATATTTCTAACTTTAGTATTAGAAAAACTACTATCATCTCTGATATTAATGATGGTATAGGCATTTTATATGTTTTATGATATTCAAGATCTTTTACTAAAATCAGATTATGTTTTTACCCAAAAAATGCCCGTTGTGTTTTTTTTCTGAGGAATTCTCCTAAACGGAACCCGTCTGCGGATGTAAAACAAAATACATATACTTAATTACTATGGCCTAAGCAAGAAGTACAGTAAGCACATTAATCCAATTCCAATCTGACCTACTTCAATGTAACACTGGTAATGTTTGAGATTTCTCCGTATGTATTTGCCAATCATGTCATTCAGACTTACCTATTGTTGCCACACATATCAAGTTTGGTGTCAGTCTGTCTAATGCTTCAAGTCTCATCCCAACCTCCAAACTCATATTTGCTGCAACCTATTAATAAACATGAATGTAACTTCAACTTAATCACACTATTTAATAGGCATTCTCTGTAAGGACCAGAATCGAGTGGCAGGGCATGTCACGGGTTTTATTGATTTTTGGTAAAATGGGTATATATTCAAAATTAGTACTGACCAAGAAAATAACATTTTTCGGCCAATGTGACCTCTGGTTGCTATGGTAACGAGGTCATTCTATTTAAAGCACTTTTGGGACCATGAAATAAGCCAGCTCCGGATACTTCATTACCATTGATACCACTGTAACAGCATGTTAATCTTTACATAATATATTCTTCCTTACTTCCATTCTTACTTAGTACACTTAGTTATGTGATATTTATTGCAGGAACCTTATTGTAAAAAGCCAAAATCACTTAAAATGAAGCGAAAAATAGAGGTGAAAATAAGGACCAATTTAGTGTGTTATTGACCATTTTCAATCTTAAATATCACAAAAGGCACCAATAGGAGACCAGTGATTTTCATCAAAGGAAATATATTTTTATTGACAAATAAAATGAACGAAAAATTTGAGTGGGCTATTTACCTAAATTCTGTCATCAAAGACCGTTGCCATGGCAACATTAGACCTTTTTGTTTGTTTCATATTATCTTTGAAATTGATTTTATTCCTCTTTAGAGTTACATAAGATTGTCAAAATGTATGCATGTATAGATATGACTTACATCTTTTACATAAGAACAATTAAAATGTTCAATGTCATTGGCTTGATGTTCAAGGTCATTTTTACTTTGAGACTCAAATTTTGCAAAAAATATTGAATTTTTTAATTTTTTGTTACCAATTTTAATGATTTTTTTATTTGAATATTTTCATAGGTCATATTTATTATGAAAGCACATGAATATAAGTAAGAATAAAACACCGCTAAAGACGGTATGGCCGGATTGCAAATTAAGTTTTTGTCACCAACTGGGTCAAGGTCACTAAGTCAAATATTACAGCATAAATTGAAAGGTTTTGTCAGAGGCAACCTACATGTATAAAATGAAGTTTCTACTGCATACAGTTCCATAGATTTTGCTTAAACCAGGAACTTTAATCAAAATCTTTGAGTAGGTCAAAGTCGAAGGTCAAGGTCACTAGGTCAAATGTTACGGCATAAATTGAAAGGTCTTGTCATGGGCAAGCTTCATGTATAATATAAAGTTTCTACTGCATATAGTTACTTAGATTTTGCCTCGACCAGAAACTTCAACCAAAATCTTTAACTAGGTCAAAGTCCAAGGTCAAGGTCACTAGGTCAAATGTTATGGCATAAATTGAAAGGTCTTGTCATGGGTATGCTTCATGTATAATATAAAGTTTCTACTGCATATAGTTCCTTAGATTTTGCCTCAGCCAGAAACCTTAACCAAATTGTTGACGGCAGACGGACGGACGGACGGACGGACAGACGGACAGACGGACGGACGGACATCGTCAATCTATAGACCGGAATTGCTTTGCAATCCGGCCAAAAATCTTACAATTTATTGAAATGTAGCAATTAAATAGGAAACTATTTTTCCGTCAAAACGCAAGAAAATGCAGATTTTGTTCCTTTATTATCAAAATACAAATGTACTCGCCAAGAATTAAGATATTCAAAGATGTGAAAGTTCTAAGAAATTAGTGATAGATTTATCATTTTATGGCATATTACTGTTAAGTTCAATATTTCAAGGTTTCTAAAATATTGGCACCTTCATTTTATGAAAAATCAAGATTTTTCGTCAAATCTGGTCACTTAAAGTTTCATGACCTTGGAAATGCACTAGTTGACCTTGAAATAGTTTCAAAGTCATCTTTATATTAAAACACCTCTGACAGATGTATACATGAAGTTCTGTTCCAATATTATGCGTAGATAGTTTGATAGAGGTTGTGTTTAAATTCATCGTATGGAAACCTTTCGGCAGATTGTTGTCATAGCAACTAAATTTGATGCTGTTTTGCATATAAAAGGACAAATTAGCCCAATTAATTTTTTATATAATTTAATGTATAGTTCAAAGATGATACTAATTTGATAACTAGAATTTGGACTTCAAAAATTGGTGCTTTTCTGAAATTTTCAACCTTGTAAAACAGTAAAAACATGCAAAAAAGGGTCTTTAAGTGCCCAAAACATAGCTTTTTGATACCCTGTTTTGGCCCAATTTTTCATCTTGTGTACAAAAGGCATCCAATATGAATGTAAAAAACTTAACAAATATACAAAATGACATGAATAATAAGGATTGAAAGAAAATAATCAAGCAATTACAGATTTAAAAAGTACCCGTTTCCATGGTAACGAAGCCTACAAATATGCCTTGTCCTATAGATTTTCCCTATTTTTGAAACTTCAGACAAAATTACCATGGCAACGACAACCTTTTTGAAAAAACTGGAGTTGATTTACATACTAGTACTTCATATTGAACTTCCATACCAAAAATCTCTAAAATCCATTACATGCCGTGCCAACATGTCATTGACAATCTTTGGTTCTTAAAGAGAATTGTTTTTAAATGGTAACCAATGAGCTCTTTTCAATTCATCCGTATTATACAAGTGATTGGTCCATATTGATGGTAATGATAAAACATACATGTATATCATGGCAAACATGGATTCTGACAGATAAATGCTCAAAGTTAAAGTAAATTTTGATTGTAAGAATCTAACTAATCTAATACGAATAGTATATATACATGATACATGTACTTTGCAATTATTCTGCAAAAGTCCTGAGAAATGAAAATAAATGGTGAATTAGTTATGGACATTGACCTTCAATGTGTAGCTGCATGGTCACTGCAGCATATCACGTGACATGCAAATAATCTCTAGCCTGGGAATTCCCTTTGATTAAACAAGGTAAATACTGTCTGAATCTACCTTATATGAAACTACTTCAGGTCTATCATATGAGCATCATTATCAGTAATTTTATACGATGGAAATCTTTTCTGGTCAAGAATAGAGATATATTCCGAGAGCACTTCAAAATAATTTGCTTTATTTTGTTTACATGTTTATTGTTATGATATGGTGCATGTAAATAAATAGGTTCTTCTGATGAAGTGTTCTCTGAATATAACTCTATACATGCTATACTTGGACCAGAATAGATTAACATCATATAAATGATAATGATACTCGTATGATAGGCCTAAAATAAATTCTTACAAAGTAGATTTAGACAGTATTTACCTTGTTAAATCAAAGGGATTCACAGGCTAGAGATTATTTGCCTGTCATGTGATATGCTTTCGTGATGGTAAGACGAACAGAAAGACAGATGGGGCTTTATAAAGCATTAACCTTTGCTAAATCAAAGAATGAAGGGTGGTTAAGATTAATGGATATTTTGACGTGATTTCAATCTATGAATTCATTTTGGGCGATCTAGATAGAACATGCTGTACTACATTACACATATGATCTGAGATAACAAGTTACATAACCTCACAAATTTCAGTAAACCTCCCAAATAAATTCATGATGGCAGTTCTTTCAGTAGACTTTACATATCAAAATCAAAATAATTCTCACCATGGGTTCATGGTCATGTATCATGACCAGAGTATCAGGTTTATTGTCACCAACAAACGTAACACATGGCTTGAAGGACTGATTGCCAAGTAAACAGTTGGCCACTCTCATCTCCGTCTTTATAATAAACACGTTTGTCATGATGTTTCCTTTAATAGTAGTAGGCTCAAACTGAAAAAAATATATATAAATAAAACACCGCTAAAGACGGTATGGCCGGATTGCAAAGTAAGTTTTTGTCACCAACTGGGTCAAAGTCACTAAGTCAAATATTACAGCATACATTGAGAGGTCTTGTCAGAGGCAACCTACATGTATAATATAAAGTTTCTACTGCATACAGTTCCTTAGATTTTGCTTAAACCAGAAACTTTAACCAAAATCTTAAACTAGGTCAAAGTCCAAGGTCAAGGTCACTAGGTCCAATGTTATGGCATAAATTGAACGGTATAATCAATGATCATGGGCAACCTAAATGTATATAATATAAGGTTTCTACTGCATACAGTTATTTAGATTTTGCTTAAACCAGAAACTTTAACCAAAATCTTTAACTAGGTCAAAGTCCAAGGTAAAGGTCACTACAGCATTAATTGTACAGCATTAATTAAAAGGACTTATCATGGGCAACCTTCATGTATAATATTAAGTTTCTACTGCATACAGTTCCTCAGATTTTGCCTCATCCGAAAACTTTTACCAAAATCAACGGTCAAAGTCACTAGGTCCAATGTTATGGCATAAATTGAACGGTATCATCATGGGCAACCTAAATGTATAATGTAAGGTTTCTACTGCATACAGTTTCTTAGAATTTGCTTAAACCAGAAACTTTAACCAAAATCTTTAACTAGGTCAAAGTCCAAGATCAAGGTCACTAGGTCAAATGTTACAGCATAAATTGAAAGATCTCCTCATGGGCAACATACATGTATAATATAAAGTTTCTACTGCATACAGTTCCATAGATTTTGCTTAAACCAGGAACTTTAACCAAAATCTTTAACTAGGTCAAAGTCCAAGGTCAAGGTCACTAGGTCAAATGTTACGGCATAAATTGAAAGGTCTTGTCATGGGCAACCTTTATGTATAATATAAAGTTTCTACTGCATATAGTTCCTTAGATTTTGCCTCAACCAGAAACTTTAACCAAAATGTTGACCGCAGACGGACAGACGGACGGACGGACGGACGGACAGACGGACTGACGGACAGACGGACATCATCTGTCTATAGACCGGAATTGCTTTGCAATCCGGCCAATTGTGTACTTATTATGTTTATCTTAGTACTGGTCAACATATGAATCAGGCAGGAGTTTCAAAACTGGTAAACATATGAATCAGGCTGGAGTTTCAAAAGTTTTTGCTGATTTTTTTTACCTGATTTCAAATTTGATAGATATGACATTGTGTGGTAAGGCCATATAAAATTGATTGGCTGTTTCTCAGATACCGCCGCGGGCTATAATTTGCCACCCCGGAGACGTTTTTATTGCAGCTGCAGAAAAAATTACCCACTGTGTGTCATTTTCAATCATTTCTTAAAAATGAAGTTAAATTATCCAAACGGTACCTGATAAATAAAAGTGTAATCACAGCACGCTCCATATTTACGATTACGTTAGGTCGACTTTATTTACACGCTTTCAGTTAAATATTTGTATGGCTATTATACACGTGAATGGCTACTGACCAAGTACCAACATGTGTCGCCAATTTGCGTGTTTAAAACATTGACTATGTTTAAAACATTTAGTATACTTTCAAAGATTTAATCTTTATTGGTCTCTAGAGCATACGTAAATCTTAATACTGGACAATACCTATCAAGTATTGACATTGTGATGTTGCCGAGTCTATTGATAATGGCAAGAGCAACGTAGTTAAAGATCCTTACATTTACAGATAAAAGCAAACACTTCGTTTGATTTCTAACGCAATTAGATTCCGCTTCATCTAGCTTTGGCTTCCAAAGACTCTATATGCCAAGATTTTGACCTAATTAATGGACCCAGCGAAGATGCGAGGGGTCATATAGCATGGACACGCCAATCCAGACACTAGATTTTAATTCGAACTTTTGTTTATTATTAAACAATAAAACACTGCTAAAGACGGTATGGCCAGATTGCAAAGTAAGTTTTTGTCACTAACTGGGTCAAGGTCAATAGGTCAAATAATACAGCATAAATTGAAAGGTTTTGTCAGAGGCAACCTATATGTATAAAATAAAGTTTCTACTGCATACAGTTCCATAGATTTTGCTTAAACAAGGAACTTTAACCAAAATCCTTAACTAGGTCAAAGTCCAAGGTCAAGGTCACTAGGTCAAATGTTACGGCATAAATTGAAAGGTCTTGTCATGGGCAAGATTCATGTATCATATAAAGTTTCTACTGAATACAGATCCATAGATTTTGCTTAAACCAGGAACTTTAACCAAAATCATTAACTAGGTCAAAGTCCAAGATCAAGGTCACTAGGTCAAATGTTACGGCATAAATTGAAAGGTCTTGTCATGGGCAAGATTCATGTATTATATAAAGTTTCTACTGCATGCAGATCCATAGATTTTGCTTAAACCAGGAACTTTAACCAAAATCTTTGAGTAGGTCAAAGTCCAAGGTCAAGGTCACTAGGTCAAATGTTACGGCATAAATTGAAAGGTCTTGTGATGGGCAAGCTTCATGTATTATATAAAGTTTCTACTGCATACAGATCCATAGATTTTGCTTAAACCAGGAACTTTAACCAAAATCCTAAACTAGGTCAAAGTCCAAGGTCAAGGTCACTAGGTCAAATGTTACGGCATAAATTGAAAGGTCTTGTCATGGGCAACCTATATGTATAAAATAAAGTTTCTACTGCATACAGTTCCATAGATTTTGCTTAAACCAGAAACTTTAACCAAAATCATTAACTAGGTCAAAGTCCAAGGTCAAGGTCACTAGGTCAAATGTTACGGCATAAATTGAAAGGTCTTGTCATGGGCAAGATTCATGTATTATATAAAGTTTCTACTGAATACAGTTCCATAGATTTTGCTTAAACCAGAAACTTTAACCAAAATCATTAACTAGGTCAAAGTCCAAGATCAAGGTCACTAGGTCAAATGTTACGGCATAAATTGAAAGGTCTTGTCATTGGCAAGCTTCATGTATTATATAAAGTTTCTACTGCATGCAGATCCATAGATTTTGCTTAAACAAGGAACTTTAACCAAAATCTTTGAGTAGGTCAAAATCGAAGGTCAAGGTCACTAGGTCAAATGTTACGTCATAAATTGAAAGGTCTTGTGATGGGCAAGCTTCATGTATAATATAAAGTTTCTACTGCATATAGTTACTTAGATTTTGCCTCAACCAGAAACTTTAACCAAAATCTTAAACTAGGTCAAAGTCCAAGGTCAAGGTCACTAGGTCAAATGTTATGGCATAAATTGAAAGGTCTTGTCATGGGCAAGCTTCATGTATAATATAAAGTTTCTACTGCATATAGTTCCTTAGATTTTGCCTCAACCAGAAACTTAACAAAATTTTGACGGCAGACGGACAGACGGACAGACGGACAGACAGACAGACGGATGGACATCGTCAATCAATTGCTTTGCAATCCGGCCAAAAACACATGTCGAGTCTCTTATGTGTCGCTACTCGCAGCATCAAAAACATAGTATAATCAAAGATTACAAAGCTCACCTCATGGCAGCATTTTGTCATGGCAGCAAACAGAAAGAAGTAAAAGATTACACAGTTTTGAATTTGAAAATCTGTCCTACTGAAAACCAACAATACAACACCGCTAAAGACGGTATGGCCAGCTTGCAAAGTAAGTTTTTGTCACCAACTGGGTCAAGGTTACTAGTTCAAATATTACAGCATACATTCAGAGGTCTTACCAGAGGCAACCTACATGACATTGTATAATATAAAGTTTCTGCTGCATACAGTTCCTTAGATTTTGTTTAAACCAGAGACTTTAACCAAAATCTTTAACTAGGTCAAAGTCCAAGGTCAAGATCACTAGGTCAAATGTTACAGCATAAATTGAAAGGTCTCGTCATGGGCAACCTAAATGTATAATATAAAGTTTCTACTGCATATAGTTTCCTTAGATTTTGCCTCAACCAGAAACTTTAACCAAAATGTTGACGGCAGACGGATGGACGGACAGACAGACATCGTCAATCTATAGGCCGGAATTGCTTTGCAATCTGGCCAAAAATGCTACCACACAAAAACAACATAGTGTAATCAAAGTTTACAAAGCTCACCTCATGGCAGTATTCTAACATGGCAGCAAACAGAAAGGAGTCAAAGATTACACAGTTTTGAATTTGAAAACCTGTCCTACTGTGAACCAACAAAAATGATACCACACAAAAACAAAAAAAGAAAAGGAAAGTAGAGTACTTCATTTATTGACCCAAATTTTGCATGAATGGGTGTACTCTATTGATACCCAAATCTCCCTAACATATGCACTCAAGCGAAAAATATAGATCATGACCTACATTTGAACATAGATTTGTGATCTACTCATAAAGATGCATGAACCGTGCAAGTTTGGCCTTTCTAGCACTTAAAATAGAGAAATAAAATTTCTTAACATTGATATCAAAATCTTCCTAACATGTGCACTCATAGGTCATGACCTACATTTGAACATTGATTTGTGATCTACTCTTAAAGACGCATCATCTGTGCAAGTTTGAACTTCCAAGCACTTACTATAATAGAGAAATAAAACTTCTTAACATTGATATGCAAATCTTCCTTACATGTGCACTCAAGCGGAAAATATAGGTCATGACCTACATTTGAACGTAGATTTGTGATCTACTCTTAAAGATGCATCATCTGTGCAAGTTTGAACTTCCTAGCACTTATAAAAGAGAAATAAAACTTCTTAACATTGATACCCAAATCATCCTAACATTTGCACTCAAGCGGAAAATATAGGTCATGACTTACATTTGAACGTAGATTTGTGATCTACTCTTAAAGACGCATTGTCTGTGCAAGTTTGAACTTCCTAGCACTTATAATAGAGAAATAAAACTTCTTAACATACTAGTGCGGACGCCGACGCGGACACAGACGCAGATGCCGACGACAGGGTGATAGCATAAGCTCCCTCTCACTTCGTGAGGTGAGCTAAAAATACAAACCCTACCTACCTTGCCACTTTTTTAGACCCAATTATCTGGGAAACAATTTATTTTTAGATGGCCTAATAATGAACAGTTTGTATTCGTTTCATAACACGGGATATTAACATTTAATTTTAATATTTTCATGAAGGATTATGGAGGGAAAAAATTGTGGGAAAATTTTTCTCTAAAGCTCTAAAAACCAAATTATCTAACCCAGATATTTCTTCACCATCCTTTAAACTCAGAATTATTCTTGCAATGAATGCTATTAAGATCAAATAAAAGACGGCTGAAGAAGTTATGGCGGGATCGCAAAGTAAGTTTTTGTCACTAACTGGGTTAAGGTCACTAGGTCAAATATTACGGCATAAATTGAAAGATCTTATCATGGGCAACCTACATGTATAACATTATGTTTTACAGAGTGTATTGTTCCTGAGATTTTGCTTCAACAAGAAACTTAACCAAAATCTTTAACTAGGTCAAAGTCCAAGATCAAGGTCACTAGGTCAAATATTACGGCATAAATTGAAAGGTCTTATCATGGGCAACCTACACGTATATTAATATTAAGTTACTACTGCATATAGTTCCTTAGATTTTGCTTCAACCAGAAACTTTAACCAAAATTTTTAACTAGGTCAAAGTCCAAGTTCAAAGTCACAAGGTCAAATGTTACGGAATCAATTGAAAGGTCTTATCATGGGCAATCTACACGTATAATATAAAGTTATTACTGCATATAGTTCCTTAGATTTTGCTTCAACCAGAAACTTTTACCAAAATCTTTTACAAGGTCAAAGTCCAAGATCAAGGTCACTAGGACAAATGTTACGGCATAAATTGAAAGGTCTTGTCATGGGCAACCTACATGTATAATATAAAGTTTCTACTGCATACAGTTCCTTAGATTTTGCTTCAACCAGAAACTTCAACCAAAATGTTGACGACAGATAGACTGATGGACAGACAGACAGACATTGCCAACCTATAGATTGAAAATTCCTTAAACACGACTTCCCCTGACATTGTATTGTACTAACCTTAATCTCCACAGTCTCTCCATCCATGACAGGAGAACCATTCCCTATGATTGAATCCTGGCCTAATTTGTTAAACACGATGACTTCCCCTGACATTGTATTGTACTAACCTTGATCTCCAGTCTCTCCATCCATGACAGGAGAACCATTCCCTATGACTGAATCCTGGCCTAATTCGTTAAACACAACAACTTCCCCTGACATTGTATTGTACTAACCTTGATCTCCACAGACTCTCCATCCATGACAGAACCATTCCCTATGACTGAATCCTGGCCTAATTTGTTAAACACCACAACTTCCCCTGACATTGTATTGTACTAACCTTGATCTCCACAGTCTCTCCATCCATGACAGGAGAACCATTCCCTATGACTGAATCCTTGCCTAATTTATTAAACACCATAACTTCCCCTGACATTGTATTGTACTAACCTTGATCTCCACAGTCTCTCCATCCATGACAGGAGAACCATTCCCTATGACTGAATCCTGGCCCAATTCGTTAAACACCACAACTTCCCCTGACATTGTATTGTACTAACCTTGATCTCCACAGTCTCTCCATCCATGACAGGAGAACCATTCCCTATGACTGAATCCTGGCCTAATTTGTTAAACACCACAACTTCCCCTGACATTGTATTGTACTAACCTTGATCTCCACAGTCTCTCCATCCATGACAGGAGAACCATTCCCTATGACTGAATCCTGGCCTAATTCGTTAAACACCACAACTTCCCCTGACATTGTATTGTACTAACCTTGATCTCCACAGTCTCTCCATCCATGACAGGAGAACCATTCCCTATGACTGAATCCTAGTCTAATTTGTTAAACACCATAACTTCCCCTGACATTGTATTGTACTAACCTTGATCTCCACAGTCTCTCCATCTATGACAGGAGAACCATTCCCTATGACTGAATCCTGGCCCAATTCGTTAAACACAACAACTTCCCCTGACATTGTATTGTACTAACCTTGATCTCCACAGTCTCTCCATCTATGACAGGAGAACCATTCCCTATGACTGAATCCTGGCCTAATTTGTTAAACACAACGACTTCCCCTGACATTGTATTGTACTAACCTTGATCTCCACAGTCTCTCCATCCATGACAGGAGAACCATTCCCTATGACTGAATCCTGGCCTAATTTGTTAAACACCACAACTTCCCCTGACATTGTAAGGTAATAACCTTGATCTCCACAGTCTCTCCATCCATGACAGGAGAACCATTCCCTATGACTGAATCCTAGCCTAATTTGTTAAACACCACAACTTCCCCTGACATTGTATTGTACTAACCTTGATCTCCACAGTCTCTCCATCCATGACAGGAGAACCATTCCCTATGACTGAATCCTGGCCTAATTTGTTAAACACAACAACTTCCCCTGACATTGTATTGTACTAACCTTGATCTCCACAGTCTCTCCATCTATGACAGGAGAACCATTCCCTATGACTGAATCCTGGCCTAATTTGTTAAACACCACAACTTCCCCTGACATTGTATTGTACTAACCTTGATCTCCACAGTCTCTCCATCCATGACAGGAGAACCATTCCCTATGACTGAATCCTGGCCTAATTCGTTAAACAAGATGACTTCCCCTGACATTGTATTGTACTAACCTTGATCTCCACAGTCTCTCCATCAATGACAGGAGAACCATTCCCTATGACTGAATCCTGGCCTAATTTGTTAAACACCACAACTTCCCCTGACATTGTATTGTACTAACCTTGATCTCAACAGTCTCTCCATCCATGACAGGAGAACCATTCCCTATGACTGAATCCTAGTCTAATTTGTTAAACACCATAACTTCCCCTGACATTGTATTGTACTAACCTTGATCTCCACAGTCTCTCCATCTATGACAGGAGAACCATTCCCTATGACTGAATCCTGGCCCAATTTGTTAAACACAACAACTTCCCCTGACATTGTATTGTACTAACCTTGATCTCCACAGTCTCTCCATCAATGACAGGAGAACCATTCCCTATGACTGAATCCTAGTCTAATTTGTTAAACACCACAACTTCCCCTGACATTGTATTGTACTAACCTTGATCTCCACAGTCTCTCCATCAATGACAGGAGAACCATTCCCTATGACTGAATCCTAGTCTAATTTGTTAAACACCACAACTTCCCCTGACATTGTATTGTACTAACCTTGATCTCCACAGTCTCTCCATCAATGACAGGAGAACCATTCCCTATGACTGAATCCTGGCCTAATTTGTAAAACACCACAACTTCCCCTGACATTGTATTGTACTAACCTTGATCTCCACAGTCTCTCCATCCATGACAGGAGAACCATTCCCTATGACTGAATCCTGGCCTAATTCGTTAAACACCACAACTTCCCCTGACATTGTATTGTACTAACCTTGATCTCCAGTCTCTCCATCCATGACAGGAGAACCATTCCCTATGACTGAATCCTGGCCTAATTTGTTAAACACCACAACTTCCCCTGACATTGTATTGTACTAACCTTGATCTCCACAGTCTCTCCATCCATGACAGGAGAACCATTCCCTATGATTGAATCCTGGCCTAATTCGTTAAACACGATGACTTTCCCTGACATTGTATTGTACTAACCTTGATCTCCACAGTCTCTCCATCTATGACAGGAGAACCATTCCCTATGACTGAATCCTGTCCTAATTCGTTAAACACAACAACTTCCCCTGACATTGTATTGTACTAACCTTGATCTCCACAGTCTCTCCATCCATGACAGAACCATTCCCTATGACTGAATCCTGGCCTAATTTGTTAAACACCACAACTTCCCCTGACATTGTATTGTACTAACCTTGATCTCCACAGTCTCTCCATCTATGACAGGAGAACCATTCCCTATGACTGAATCCTGGCCTAATTTGTTAAACACCACAACTTCCCCTGACATTGTATTGTACTAACCTTGATCTCCACAGTCTCTCCATCTATGACAGGAGAACCATTCCCTATGACTGAATCCTGGCCTAATTTGTTAAACACAACGACTTCCCCTGACATTGTATTGTACTTACCTTGATCTCCACAGTCTCTCCATCCATGACAAGAGAACCATTCCCTATGACTGAATCCTGGCCTAATTTGTTAAACACCACAACTTCCCCTGACATTGTATTGTACTAACCTTGATCTCCACAGTCTCTCCATCTATGACAGGAGAACCATTCCCTATGACTTAATCCTGGTCTAATTCGTTAAACACGACAACTTCCCCTTACATTGTATTGTACTAACCTTGATCTCCACAGTCTCTCCATCCATGACAGGAGAACCATTCCCTATGACTGAATTCTGGCCTAATTCGTTAAACACGATGACTTCCCCTGACTTTGTATTGTACTCCACACATTTCTGCATGAATCCAGCACTAAAAATAGAGAAAAGTTAACCACAGGTATGACACTGATTCCTTGAGGAGGTACTGAGCACTTAAACTCTTGGGCTGCAATGATATGTATATTCACAATACTTTATGTATCACAATATATGCTTTCCGTATTTTATGTCTGTCTGTAACAATTCTTTGATTTTCAGTTGAAAGATGTACTCTTTAAATTGTATTTGCTACTGGCATAAAATAAGAACAGTACTATGACAATTAACTTGAGATATCTTGAATGACCCTATATATACATGTAGTTCATTTTACATCATCTATGTTGAAACTTAGTTTGCAAATATCGTGGTTTTTCAAATAAATCAAAAATATTATAGAGAGAAAGTGCCATATCATAAATCGAACCATCAACATCTACTGCAGTAAATCAATAACTGCAACACTTTTTTTTAAACTTCACAGACATGCAGACAAATCACAGACAAGGACATTTTTTCATATATTATATTTAAGCGTATATACAATGTAAGTCAGCAGGACTGCCGTACTAATGTGGTTTGAACCAGCAACCTTTCTGTTACTAGCTCCACACTTTGTTTTAGCCATGTGCACTAGACCATGATACAGACAAATCATAGCAGCCCTTGTCAACTCCAAATTCAATTTTGCTCAAACTTCCAATGAAAGGTCAAAGTCAAGGTGAAAAAGTCAAAACTTTTGCTATCAATGAAAGGTCTTCTCACAAGGAATACATATGTGAAATATGAAAGCCCTATCACTTACAATTCAAAAGTTATGCCCACTAACCATTCAAAAGTTATGCCCAATGTTAAAGTTTTTGAAAAGTAGGTCAAAGGTCAAGGTCAAGGTCATGAGGTGAAAATTTTGGTATCAATGGAAAGGTCATGTCACAAGGTATACAGATGCCAAATTTGAAAGCCCTATCACTTACCATTCAAAAGTTATGCCCAATGTTAAAGTTTTTGAAAAGAAGGTCAAAGATCAAGGTCATGAGGACAGAAAAAGTTTGGTATCAATGGAAAGGTCTTGTCACAAGGAATACACATGTGAAAGATGAAAGCCCTATCACCTTCCATTCAAAAGTTATGCTCAATGTTAAAGTTTTTGAAAAGTAGGCCAAAGGTCAAGGTCACATGGTCACAAATTTTGGTATCAATGGTCTTGTCACAAGGAATACACATGTGAAATATGAAAGCCCTATCACCTTCCATTTGAAAGTTATGCCCAGTGTTAAAGTTTTTCAGACAAACAGACAAACAGATGGACAGGCTAAAAACTATATGATCCCAAATCTGTGATTCCGGGGGCATAAAAATAAGGTAATTTTGAGGCATTTGGCTATATTTGAATGTCAATTAGTCAGAATACTACCATGCTAAGATTCAAAATACTTTTAATTATCAATAAACTATCATTATGTCTTACTCTTAGAATTATACTTATTAACATACAAGAGTGCAATTTTGATGGCTTGGCTCTGACAGTCAAGGAAGGTATACTTGACAGAGTCCTGTTCGTACGCCTTCATCTCTGTGGTCAGATATACAGCAGCATCCGGCTTTGTGGGACTCAGTAAACACCCACATAGCTTATAGTTAGGCTCCTTCTGGTGATATATCATGTTAGCATTCATATGGGCAGGATTCATGTACTCATAAATGTTCTGAAATCGTCAAAAATAATCAATGATTTAAAGACAAATCCAAATGCACCATATAATCAAGTACAACTTAGCTTCACCTGAAAGGAAGCCTGATAAACTAACAGCTATTACGTGTATGTGTAGGGACATTACCCTAATTACTTTAATTTGTGGTCTAAACTATTTTAAAACGTATGCATAAGTTTGTCTTGATATTGAAAAAAATCAGTAATAATGACTGATGTACATACTTTCACATTGAGCTACAATTGGATTACTCACTTGCCATATGTTTCGATGTTTTATATATTACTCATCCAGATTATCTGAGAGGCAGACCCACTTCTGCCACAGTCTGTACAGAGGACTTGAGGATTCTAACTTACCCAGATTATCTGAGAGGCAGACCCACTTCTGCCGCAGTCTGTACAGATGACTTGAGGACTCTAACTTACCCAGAATATCTGAGAGGCAGACCCACTTCTGCCACAGTCTATACAGATGACTTGAGGACTCAAACTAACCCAGATTATCTGAGAGGCAGACCCACTTCTGCCACAGTATGTACAGATGACTTGAGGACTCTAACTAACCCAGATTATCTGAGAGGCAGGCCCACTTCTGCCACAGTCTGTACAGATGACTTGAGGACTCAAACTTGCCCAGATTATCTGAGATGCAGACCCACTTCTGCCACAGTCTGTACAGATGACTTGAGGACTCAAACTTACCCAGATTATCTGAGAGGCAGGCCCACTTCTGCCACAGTCTGTACAGATGACTTGAGGACTCAAACTTACCAAGATTATCTGAAAGGCAGACCCACTTCTGCCACAGTCTGTACAGATGACTTGAGGACTCAAACTTACCCAGATTATCTGAGATGCAGATCCACTTCTGCCACAGTCCATACAGATGACTTGAGGACTCAAACTAACCCAGATTATCTGAGAGGCAGACCCTATTCTGCCACAGTCTGTACAGATGACTTAAGGACTCTAACTAACCCAGATTATCTGAGAGGAATACCCACTTCTGCCACAGTCTGTACAGAGGACTTGAGGACTCAAACTAACCCAGATTATCTGAGAGGCAGGCCCACTTCTGCCACAGTCTGTACAGATGACTTGAGGACTCAAACTTACCCAGATTATCTGAGATGCAGATCCACTTCTGCCACAGTCTATACAGATGACTTGAGGACTCAAACTAACCCAGATTATCTGAGAGGCAGACCCTATTCTGCCACAGTCTGTACAGATGACTTAAGGACTCTAACTAACCCAGATTATCTGAGAGGAATACCCACTTCTGCCACAGTCTGTACAGAGGACTTGAGGACTCAAACTAACCCAGATTATCTGAGAGGCAGGCCCACTTCTGCCACAGTCTGTACAGATGACTTGAGGACTCAAACTTACCAAGATTATCTGAGAGGCAGACCCACTTCTGCCACAGTCTGTACAGAGGACTTGAGGACTTAAACTTACCCAGATTATCTGAGAGGCAGGCCCACTTCTGCCACAGTCTGTACAGAGGACTTGAGGACTCAAACTTACCTAGATTATCTGAGAGGCAGACCCACTTCTGCCACAGTCTGTACAGATGACTTGAGGACTCAAACTTACCCAGATTATCTGAAAGGCAAACCAACTTAGGCTAAATGCGGTAAAGAGGACTAAAACTTACCCAGATTATCTGAGAGGCAGACCCCCTTAGGCCACAGTCCATACAGATTGGCTGAGGATTGTCTTTTAAGTCCTCAAACTTGTGTCTACATATAACAGGCTGTATATGGGCTGGAGTTAAATTAGAATAGAATTAAAGGCTTGTAATGATTTGATTTTATTTTAATAGTTTGATGAAACGTTAATCCCTCTTGACATAATCATTTACTTGGGAATAAGCGGATGGCCATATCTGAAGTAACAGTCAAAGACACCCCAATATTGTGTTGGCCAAAAAAGGGTGCATTATTTTCTTTCTATTTTCTAGTACTGTAACATATCATTCTCAGAAACATGTATAAAGTTCTATAATTGCAAGTATAGATAACTTCTAAATCTAAACATATTGTTCATTGGAAAATGCATTATTTCTTTGTAACTATTACAACTCAAAAGCCTTCCTATGAGAAATCAAAACAGCAGTTACAGCTATCCTTGCATATTTTTCGTGTGCCATTTTTTATGAATAACAAAAGTTCAGTATACTATTTGATTCAGATGGACTTCCTATCAACATTTGTTGCAAAAAAAAAAACATAGGGTAATCAAAGATTACATAGCTCGCCGTAGCAGGTTTTTGTCAAAAATCAAATAACTTCTAAGATACAAAAAGCATTGTCATTAAGAGACTATGTATCTAATATAAGTCTTATCCCTTGGAGAAACAGCCAAAATATAAGCAATGATTAAAAAGTAGGTCAATGGTTTAGGTCAAGGTCACTAAGTTATAGGTCATTAACTGTCTCAAATTAAAGGTCTTGGTCATAAATAAATATATGCATGAAATATAAAAATCCTTTCCCTTATAGTTAAAGAGATGAAGACCAAACTGATTTTTTTAAAAGTAGGTCAAAGTCCAAGGTCAAGGTCACTCATTCAACAGACATGGTCTCAAATGAAAGGTCTTGTCACATGGTACCTACAAGTGAAATATCAAAGCCCTACCCCTTATAGTAGAAGAGGTATAGCACAGCTTAAAGTTTTTGAAATGTAGGTCAAAGTCCAAGGTCAAGGTCACTAGGTCAAATAGTACGGTGACCAAGGGTATGAAAAATTAATTTTGATCGACATTCAAGATACATGGCTAATAAATACAGGTAATAAGAGTTTAAAGCCTTGTCTTTCATATACAAGGTGTCGTAAGAATTGAATCAGGTGCGAAAGTGGTGTTTTTGGGGAAAACATGATTTTTGTGAAGGAAAATCACTGAAAACGGGAAAATATCTACTGTATAACAATTCTTTTATGTCTTCAAATTTGGAAGATTAGGATATATGAAAATGTAGTGTTTGAAATGCTTTTTCTAATTTTGTATAAACCAATATGTATCTCTAAGTAGATATGTGTGTTTTGGGCCAATAAATTTGATTTTTTACGAAAATTTGATAAAATTTAAAGTACGTTTCAGATGTAGTTGTCTCGCCATAGCATTATGCAGCCCCTAAATGATTATTTTATGATATACAAAATAAATATAAGGTATACACTTTCTGTTGATACAATTTTTTGTTTTAGATTTCTTTGCGAAATATGCCAAATTTGATTTTTTTTAATTCAAACCAGCCTTTTGAAATCGGTCATTCTTTAATACATAGCAAGAGCTTCAGTTGTGAGTTGTGTTTGAATATATGCTCCAGTGCTAACAATGTCTTTGATTTGAGTATTTTGTCGATATATATAATAAATACATTTATTTTTGTACATTTCAATTTTGAGGAAAACACTTTTTTTCATACAAAAATAACAAAATTCTATGTATTTTTGTAAAACATTCGAAAATCTTTCAGCTGGTTATCGAAATTAATTTTTTTCAAAATAATTCCACATATTTGTGATGAAATAGGCGCCCTCTATTACAAAAAAAGATTGAAATTACCTCATATTTTGGCCAAAGAAGTGTCTTATACCATCGACTAGTAATAGTATCAATAGTAAGAGTGTTATCATTTGCGGTTGTCGTCAGATGAACATACTTTAAAAAACGCAATATACGATTGATTTTGATATTGCCTAAAATTTTATTTTTTCACAGCAATAGTATGGATCTCTAAGAAAGTTTTGCAGTGATGAAGAAATACAAAATTCGAGAGGTTTATTCCTAATTACTCGATAGAACCGATTTTTGGTTTATAATTCCTTATGTATTGATAAGCTCAAAATGCATCGAAGATGCAAAATGCCGAGTTGCAAAACTGGAATGTAAGTATGAATATGCAGACTAACATGAAATGTGTATGGTTTGTAACAACATTTTGTGGTCCTAAATGAAAATTTCTGGATCAAGAAATGGTCTTCTCTTTATTCTATATCAGCGTGTAATATATTTTCAAGGATACAGATTTTCAATCTCATCATACAGAATACTTTATGTCCTAATTTTTCTTGTTTACATGGTACCATTTGTAAAATCATGCTATTATGTACGAACATTTGCGATGATAAAATCATCGGTACTTGTTGGAAATGGCGAAATGTTGTGAAAATTTTAACCGAAAGTTGTCTATTAGGGTGCAGGAACCTTAAGCAAAAGAGAACTACTATAAAACAAAGAACAAAGAACTTTTATGTAGAATTGGATTTAAATATTGAACTGTATTTGTATGTACAATATGATTTAACAAAGCATACTCTAAAGATACAGAATAAGGTACAATTCATATCTTAAATATTCATTGAGAACAGGATAGACTGGCAGAAAAATGACAAAAAACATGCAAATATCTGGGAAAGCGCGAGAAAGTTATTTCTACTTAAATCACGGGAAACATTTCTGGCAAGTTTCATGATTATAGGTGCAATACAGGCTCAAATATGGTTGGGAAAACATTTTCAATCATCTGAGTCCTGTGACCTTGATCTTTGACCTTTTGACCCAAAAATTAATGGCAAGTTTCATGATTATAGGTGCAATACAGGCTCAAAAATGGTCTGGAAACCATTTTCAATTACCTAAGTCCTGTGAAATTGATCTTTGACCATTTGACCCCTAAATCAAAAGTGGTCATTGTCTATTCACTGGAAACATTTCTGGCAAGTTACATGATTATAGGTGCAATACAGGCTCAAATTCAGTCAGGAAATCATTTTTAATCATCTTAGTCCTGTGACCTTGACCTTTGATCTTTTAACACCAAAATTGATAGTGGTCATCCTTCATCCATGGGAAACATTTCTGGCAAGCTTCATGATCATAATTGCAATACAGGCTGAAATATGGTCCGGAAACCACTTTCAATCATCGGAGTCCTGTGACCTTGACCTTTGACCTTTTGACCCCAAAATCAATAGGGGTCATTCTTGATTCATGGGAATCATTATTGGCAAGTTTCATGACTTTAGGTGCAATACAGGCTAAAATATGGCCAGGAAACCATTTTCAATCATCAGAGTCCTGTGACCTTGACCTTTGACCTTTTGACCCCAAAATCAAAAGTGGTCATTTTCTATTCACAGGAAACATTTCTGGCAAGTTACATGATTATAGATGCAATACAGGCTGAAATATGGTCCGGAAACCATTTTCAATCATCTTAGTCCTGTGACCTTGACCTTTGACCTTTGACCCCAAAATCATTAGGCCTAATCCTTGATTCAAGGGAAACATTTCTGGCAAGTTTCATGATTATAGGTGCAATACAGGCTGAAATATGGTCCGGAAACCATTTTCAATCATCTTAGTCCTGTGACCTTGACCTTTGACCTTTTGACCCCAAAATCAATAGGCCTCATCCTTGATTCAAGGGAAACATTTCTGGCAAGTTTCATGATTATAGGTGCAATACAGGCTGAAATATGGTCCGGAAACCATTTTCAATCATCTGAGTCCTGTGACCTTGACCTTTGACCTTTTGACCCCAAAATCAAAAGGGCTCATCCTTGACTAATGGTGAGTAAGTGTATGAAGTTTCATTGTTATAGCCTCTTTCGTAGTTGACTTATAGTCCGGAAACCAATTGTTGACGCCATCCCGCCCGCCTGCCCAGACGCCCGCCTGCCCAACCGCCCGCCCAGACGCCCGCCCGCCCGTCTCACATCAAATTAAGAGCCGAGTTTTGCAACTCGGCTAAAAAGTAAGATGCTTCGATGTCATTATTTCATTTTTTTTAAGTTTTGCATTAATCAGTCGTACATTTTGAGGATTTTGAATACCTATTTTCGCTAGGACTGAAGGTGTAACTACGTTCTTTAGTTCTGTCGTGTTTTCAGATTGTACCTAGTTGTGAATTGCTTACAATTTGATATAACAAGTAACAAGCATGACATGCTTACTCTTCCTATGCATCTTGTATCACTCTATTGACATATTTCACTCTTATATCTGATATCTTTTATACGTTGAGGAGAGAGGGAATATAGGTTTTCTGAGAAAACAAGCTAAAAGAACAGATAATTTCTAGCAAACGATGTCATACAACTAATGTATCGTTATGATAAATTTTGAGGTGCTTATCGAGAGTGGATATATAAATGTTCGGTTGCTGGTCGACTGATTGCATTGGGTTTACTGTTAGTTTCTGTCTTATTTATGAGTAAATAGCTATTTATTGAATTTTAAATAATACGGAAGTGTTTCAACTCTATATCTTCATGAAATTTTTTTTCAAACTTATCTATTATGCACCAGACATGCGTTTCGGATATTAAATCCTCATCAGTGATGCTTCCAGCCAAAGTGCTTTTCATAAGCCGCCAAAATCCATTTCAGTAGCGCCTTCTGGTTATATTTTTTTGAATTTAAATTTGTGCATTTACCTTACAGAGAGTAAAGTTACACACTCTATCCAAATTGAATGATATTTTTCTCAAATACTAGAAATTGTCCTATCCTTGTATTACTAATCCTACATCTAAGCCTTTTTAATGAGTTGATATTCTGATCTTGTTTTCAACGGAACAAAATTGTAAATATTATGGACTGAAATAGCTAGCATTTTTCATTCCAGAAAAAAATGGATATTCGGAATTAGAATTCCACTTATTATACATGAAGTTTTATTTCTTTTTTTATATAAAGTGTTTTTCTTCGACTGAAATGCAAAATCTATTTGATTTAAATAGTTTATTTGATTTATCTTACTGCTTTTTGATGTTTTATGAAAAAAAAAAGATTTTTCCATGAAAACACAAAATTTTATAATGCCAATCAATAAACATGGTATTATAATTAATTTTTACTTCGAGGAAAATTTCTCCCCTTATTTATACCACATAAAAGGTTAACATCTTAACTTCAAGAAAATTATAATAATTCTCTACAACGCTTCAATTTTAATAAAAATAAAATCTCAATTTTGAAATCTTTTTAAAGAATATGAAAAAAACACCCACGTCTGTTGAAAAGTGGGCATTGTAATCATTTCAATTATATTAAGTTGCTATGCATAAGGAAGGAGCTGAACCTAATGGGTACCATCAAACTTTTTTCCCTCGCATTTTGCAGAAGAGTCAACTTTTGGACCTAAAAATACGCATTTTGTATCGACTTTGACTTTGAATGTTAATACAAAAGAAAAATACTTCCAATCACATCACATTTACATAATTTTATTTTCATTGTATTTATTTCCCCAAAATTGTAGACGTTTTTCCCGTTTTTCATAGTATTTCTTGCCAATATAGGGAATTTTGCCCCAAAACACTTTTTTGCACCTGCCAATTTTCTTTCGACATATTACACATTGAAGAGGAATAATTAGGCTTTGATTTCATATATCAAATGTCTATGTACCTTGAATGTAAATCAAATTCTCTAACTAGAACACATTCACTTTGGCACTTGGCCACACTCTTTTTGATCGGAGGTGTCGATAGTTAATCCATCATTTTGTTAATTATCAAAAAATTTAATTGAAGAAGTGTAACTGCCTGTTGGAAGAGCAGGCATGGAGAATATTTTTAAAATCATGCATGATACATAATTTGCTACATGTCGGACAACGGAGCGAAATATACAAGAAAATTTATCTGACTTTTTGTTTAAAATTGCCCAAAAATGAACTTTTTTGTCCCAAAATACGTGCTTCTGTACTTAAAATGAAATTGAGTGTTACTAAAATTGAAAGATAATTCCCATCACGACACTTCAAAAAAATTTCCAAATTTTTAAATTTATTCCCAACAGAATTGTAGGCTTTTTCCTATTTTCAGTGTTTTTATACTTGATTGGACGGTTTTTGCCTTAAAACACAACTTTGCACCCGAGTTTTTTCTTACGACACATTACATTTTAAACAGGAATGTTTAAGCTTTAATTTGAGATGATTTCTAGCCATGTACCTTGAGTGTCAATTAAAGTCGAAAACTAAAGCTCTTTTTGACACTTGGTCACCCTTACTAAAAAGTCATGTCTCAAATAAAAGATCTTGTCACAAGGTATCTACATGTGAAATATCAAAACCTTTGTCCTTATAGATCAAGAGATATAGCCCAGGTTAAAGTTTTTGAAAAGTAGGTCAAAGTCCAAGGTCAAGGTCACTACGTCAAAGGTCATGGTCTCAAATGAAAGGTCTCTTCACAAGGTATCTACATGTGAAATATAAAAACCCTACCCCTTATAGTTTTAGAGATATATCCAAGGTTAAAATTTTTGAAAAGTAGGTCAAAGTCCAAGGTCAAGGTCACTATGTCAAAGGTCATGGTCTCAAATGAAAGGTCTTGTCACAAGGTATCTACATGTGAAATATCAAAGCCCTACCCCTTATAGTCCAAAAGATACAGCCATTGTTAAAGTTTTTGAAAAATAGGCCAAAGTCCAAGGTCAGGGTCACTGGGTCAAAGGTCATGGTTTCAAATGAAAGGTCTTGTTGCAAGGTATCTACATGTGAAATATCAAAGCCCTACCCTTTATAGTTCAAGAGCTATAGTCCAGGTTACAATTTTTGAAAAGTAGGTCAAAGTCCAAGGTCAAGGTCACTAGGTCAAAGGTCATGGTCTCAAATGAAAGGTCTCATCACAAGGTATCTTCATGTGAAATATCAAAGCCCTATCCCTTATAGTTCAAGAGATATAGCCCAGGTTAAAGTTTTTGAAAAGTAGGTCAAAGTCCAAGGTCAAGGTCACTAGGTAAAAGGTCATGATCTCAAATGAAAGGTCTCATCACAAGGTATCTACATGTGAAATATCAAAGCCCTATCCCTTATAGTTCAAGAGATATAGCCCAGGTTAAAGTTTTGTCTACAGACGAAGACGACGACAACGACGCCGAGGGTATGGCATTAGCTCTCTGGACTTTTCGTTCCGGCGAGCTAAAAATGATCATAATACATGGTGACTTGAAAAATAAATTGTCTGAGAAGAATTTGTACTTTTTGTTTAATTATACCATGGTGCTGCTGTAAAGTTGTTCCAGCTGAATTAATTATTTTAATGTCTGAAAGTTAATATTTCTTATAGCTTATGAATACTCTAAGTCAGGAATTTCATAATATAACACGCACTTCAACACACAGTTTAACACAGTCACAAAATTTGCTTGGTAATTCATGAATAAACTTGACAAAATGGTCAATAAATGGTTTTCAAGTCAAAATATAAAGATTATAAAAATAACTCTTACTGTCCTGTTCACTAATTCCAGAGCACCCTGTTTTCCCGGTTTTCTCTAAAATATGATAATGTCATCTTCCAAAAAGATATCAATTTTATAGTACTCCTATAGTCGTAACAGAAAATACCATTGTTTTTGCTGTGCATCAGTTAAGTTAGAAATAGGACGGAAAATAAAAAGTCTATGGGGATTTTCTATAGTAAAACTTGCTGAAAATGTGTGACGTCGGAAGGCTTTGACGTCACTGTTAACTATTGTTGACACAGAGAACAAGATGGCGGCGGCTTGAAATTAACATGGGAATTTCCCGCAGAAATTTTATTTTTCATATTGCGGTTTGAAGGCAGCTGATAGGGTAAGTTGAAGTTAATTTCCAGTTACGACTAAAGGAGGTCAATGCTCGGAAACAATAATTTATAGCAAAATTCTTCAGACGAGCCGAATAAATCGCCAAAACAGGGTGCTCTGGATTTAGTGAACAGGACAGTAGGTTTATAGTTCACCATCAGTTCACTGTGACAGTCCTTTGTGTCTGTCCTACATTAACTTTTCTAAATTTCCATTCCTCTTTTAACCTTTGTTTTCAGTGTATATCACAAAATACTTATCTTGTCAGATGCATGAATAAATTCAATTTGATAAATCTGACTTTAAACAATCAAATGTACATAATTATGTAAGTTATCAATACATCTATGATATGATTTGTTTACTGACCTGCTTTTGGCTCTTTACTTTGGACAGTGACCTATCAAATCAAATATCCACCATCATTCAAAAACACTAGTACTTTAAGAATATTACAATTATTGACTGGGAATGAGGGCAATACATGATTTGTTGGACCAGAAGACAAAATATTGCCCGAGGCCAAAGACTGAGGGCTATATTTTGTCTGAAGGTCCAACAAATCATATGTTGCACAAAGTCCCAGTCAATAATTGTTTTGATATACCTTACTTCAATAATGCAGCAAAGAACCAAGTTGCCTAGCATGTTTACATTCATTTTCCTCTTTAAGAAAAAGAGTGCAGAGAAGTAAGCAGAGATTAGAACTTATAACTTCTTGTGTGACATCACATTCAAACAATTCATCGGTCAACAGTTTTTTAACTATTGCCCTAGGGCCAATATTGATGTAACTATTGACAGTTTGGTCAAATATTTGAATCTATAGGCAATTTTTATTTCCTACGGAGATTTTATATAGAGATACTGATAAGGGTATAACAATCTGCTTAAAGTTTATTTATGATTTATGATCTTGAAACTTACCTGTAAGTTACATAAAACTTTAGAAAAGACAAAAGATTGCACATACAAGCATACAAACTCAAGATTCATAAAAATTTACACAATTCCATCATTGTTCATGACTGTAAGAATATGTAGGAAGGGGAAATTACTCATTATTAATCTAAAGTATGTCAAATTCAACAACATATTCTGTATTTTGTATAAAACTCAAGAGGAATCCAGGCAATCTGGCATTAAATCTTTGTCGAAATAAACAATTTGAATAAGCTCCCTTTTCAAGCAGATTTATTTTGTAATTCCATCATTGAAATTGGTATTTTTCTAAAATAAGCATGTTTATCTCAATTAAAAGTTCATTTTGCTACTAGACACACATTCGTAAGTTGAGAAGCACTTTGTAAGAAATATTCATGGATTTGAAAATTTAGTTGAAAGGCCTATTTCTATATAATTTTGTACTTACATCAAAAGATAATCCCATCTTCCTGAGTACATAATGAGCTATAAGCCTATACAGCAGACATTGTCTCCATGCCATGTCCCATGATATACTGTGTTTAGAAGACACTATCACAGTCTGTGACCTCACAACCAGAGAGTAAACACCTGAAAATAAAGGTAAAACATAATGAAAATTTGCCCCTAACGGAAAGAAAATACCCCCACTCGAAATCGGTTATCTCGAAATTTCGCTTATCTCTAAAGTCATTTCAAAGTCCTAGGTCACTTTTCTTCATGTATTTTATACTCAGATACCTCTTTTATACTAAGAGGAAGATATACATGTAATATCCTGATATGAATAATGAACATGATAAAATTGCATAATGGTAAACACACAATTTTAGGTAAAGGTAACGCACATTAAGTAATTTGCTGTTGATTGATCATTAAAATATTAATTAAAGGGGATGACAGTTAATTAGATAATAATATTATCAATAATGATACACGTATGTTCCCCTTTTGTTCAAATTCTTATATGAAGCGACAGCCAAAAAAAATCCAAAATAATAATATCAACGTAGCAAAACTTGCAAGATTCAAGATTAATTGTAACTAAATGAAAACAATATAAGCAATGATGATAACCGAGGATCTACAAAATAATTCATACTTAAAACTTCATACACGAAGAGGCAGATGATTAAACTTGATTGCATACGAATCTTAAGTGAGGAATGAAGACATGTTCAGTGAAACCTAGCAGACGAAAAATGATATAGCACACAAACAAATGTCTCTTGTGTACTGGGATCCTTTGTTGACACAATGATCTAAAACTCTTTCTTGAAGGTCAAGGTGCACACAGCGAGAATATTTTACGTTCCTACTGCACGTCTTCGTGAATTTTCAGTGTAAAGAATACATTTATGGCACTTCTATTATCATTTTCTACATTGTGAAATTAAACGCTTGACAATGTTTATATTGTCAGCATGAGTTGCCTTTTAAACTCCGATATCTATTAATTATATACAATACATTAGGAAAACAATTCTTTTTTGCCTTGCAGATAGTGCAATACTTTCCAAAATGTAAGTGTAGTCTCGAGTGACGTTTATCTCGAACTCAGCTTACGTCGAAGTATTTTCAGTGGGCCTGTCGACTTCAAGATAACAAGTGTGAGCTGAAATAACTAATATGATTTTGGTACCATTGTTGTTTGACAGAAGCATAAGTGAGTCGACATATCCATCCTGCATGATAATTCCGTACTGCCACATAGCGCTGGGTCGACGTAGGTTAACACATAATGCAGCCAATCTCTGTATGATGATGGTATCTACAGGGTGATGAAAGGTGAAGGTGTGTGTGACTACGGCAACTTTAGGTTCTGGATTCACCCGGAAAATAATCCTCCTGTAAGGTATAAACAAAATGAGATCTGAGTCAAGACATCATTAGATATACATGTATATGCTAACAAACAATTTTTATACCACGTAAGACTATTTGAGAGCTTCAGCCTTGATTTTTGATTTCTAAACCTTGAAAGACTTTGAGATTTTATCAAGTTCAAAATTTTCTCTGGCCAGTGTGATCCATAGTTACTGTAGCAAGTGTGAAAACCTTACTGTGGGACATGTTTACATCTCCCTGTCCACAAAGACTTCTCTAGATGGACAGGTCATTCACATCCATTGGCATCCATATCTTGTACATGTATGACAGATTACATCAAAATTACACAAATTCTTAATGTGTCTTAGCACATTTCATGCTGTAAATGCACTTGCTGTGTGCTGCATACCCATTACAACACACAATTCAGGACATTTATTCTATATACATGTATTTGCACCATAATTGTCAGTTTCATTCTAGTTTTCAGAAATTGCGGTTTCCAGGTAAATAGGCGACGTTAAAATTTAGGTTACCGCTGGTGCAGTTTGCAGGTAGGAACAGCCGTTGCAGCATTTTTCTGTAGAGCTGATGCATTGTGATATCACGAACATTTACATTAAGGAATGCAACATGTTCCTTTCAATGATTTCATCTCAGGGAATTACATTGGTTGTGCATACAAAGCCGTATGTGTAAGTGCATGGCTAAGAATTGGTACAACAGGACATTTTGTTTTAAGGTATACGCTGCCGAGATACATGACATTGTATGTCCTATAGGAAGCTTTATAATAAAGCCCATCACTACCTGTCTATCTATATAATAACATATAGTATTACTACTTACCAGTACAACAGGACATTTTGTTTTAAGGTATTTGAATGGTAGGTATACTGATGATATATGTCCTATAGGAAGCTTTATAATAAGGCCCATTGCTGCCTGACACTGAAAAACAAAACCATAGAATCACTTGTATCATATCTGTATTAAAAAACCTACACACTCAGGGGTATCTCTGATTTCATTGCTTTTCCTGAAAAGATTGAAAGCAATAATGTTCATTTCAATATAATTTGCTGTTTTTCTTTCAATTTCTGAATTCTACTGTAAAATGAGAATATTTAGCATGTTTAGCGCAAACATATTTTCGAGCAATGAGGGATGAAAACCTTTTGGCACTGATCCCATCTGGTTGATAAAATTGGCCAATAGTGAATTTAGGATTCAAAAATGATGAAAAGAAATAATGTTGTTCTGTAACATGGATGCACATATATTGTCTCAATTTTTCATCTTGGCATATCGATTCATTTTACAGCAACAACTTTTATTCACGCTGTGTAAATAAATCCTTTTAAAGACTGTACATCTATTGTACAAGTTCACAGCTATATATATAGCTATTGACTACATGCCCACACGTGTCATGGACAACTGAATTGCCCATTCGTACACTTGTTAAAACGTTTGCAAACTTTTCTTCTCTTTACGATATATGTACATTGCGTTATTAAAATACTGTGTTTTGACACAAATGTTATCCCATCTAAAAATAAGCGAGAGAGAAAATAGTCTTCTCATTAGCATGATTAGAGAGAATACATACATAGGTTTTGGGTTTTTTTTTTGCAAAAGCTTAATTTTATCGATAATGCTTGCCTTTCTTGATGGCTATTCAAATCATTTTATGAATCAAAGTCTACGAATAACAACAATTATTACGGAATATTCCATGTAATTTTAATTAGAAGGTCAGCATTTAGGTGATATTTCTGTCATTCAACATGATTCATTGAAACGTCAAAGTAATATCGACTTAATCTTTAGTTTTTAATCCAGCCAGAAACTTTTGAATATGAACTGACCACATGTGTTTGTTTTCTCTAAAACACATTTCTGAAATTTCTGAAAATGGTTTGACAGGAAACTTGCAACTGAAAAAAAAAAGATTGATCTATGACTTCAGGCAAAATAAAGATTAAGATAACATTAAAAAGACCAATCAGGGAATGTAATTGTATATGAAATATTTAGAAATGCACAAGAACTATAAGTTAGACCTAACCACCAGGAACCCGTTTGAATTTGTGTTAGGAGAGGGGTAGTTATTAGTGAATAAAACTGTTAGTTTGTGTGTTTTACAAAATATGAAACAAGATACATCAGATATCGGTACTATTTGTATTGTATTGTATAAAAAATTTGGTTTGGATACCAAGCCCTACTTTAGATGCTGCTATAACCTGGGTAGCAGCCATTTTATCTTAAACAATATGGCATTCACCCTATCTTCTCTCTCCATTGTTAACATCATGACAGTTGCTCATTCAAAATGCCTGCTTCTAAAGTTATAGCTGTTTCCTAGAAAAAAGGTCTCTTAATTGGAATACATGCAACAAAATTGATGTCCAAAAGTTTACTTTTCCTTAAAGGTATATGAAGTGAGAAACCAAGCTGTATTGCAAAAACTCCACTTTTTTATAAAGAATGTAATAGTACTTGCACTAAGCAAAATTTCACCTGTATAGGAGTAAGCTTTTCCTGTAACATTTCCTGGAAATCGTCCTGTAGGTGTACAGGCGTGTCATCATCCACCATAGACAGCTGTGTAGTGTTAGGCTGTTTTCCCTCCTTTAACACAGTACACAAAGCTACAGCCAGCTGGTCTGGTCTCACTGCTAGGTTAGTACCATCCAGGAAGCTGATACAAACAGCATTCCCCTAAGATTAATAAACAAAGATAATAAGTCTGAAAACATAGTACAGAAATCAGTATCATTACTTGAAACAATGACAGTACATTTACATAGCTTAAATTGGATTATCTTTTTTGCAAATTGAGTCAGTAACAATTGTTAAGATTAATATTAAATAACATTTAGAAACATTTAGAGGGTCACTTTGCCTTAGATGCCCTACCTAGCAGTGAAGGTATTGAAAATCTATTAAAACAATAGACAATTTGACAAACATTTGCCAAACAATATTATATTTCAAAGGTTTTTCCACTACTGATGGGACTATTGGCTTTCTGACTGTTGGACTTTAGATATTATAATTGTTTTAACGAGGCTGTGTCTAATTAGAAAATTATGAACTTCTACCCAAGATATTTTGATTAAATTCGGATCATATAATTGCAGTATGATAAAATTCATTTTATGGGACAGAAATAAGAAATTGACTGTTCAGTATTTCATAGGGGTCATCTCAAAGATAACGGCATCTTACGATGAGATCTTATAGGATTTTACTGCAAAATAATGATTTTCTCAATTTTGCCATATTTCTGTGCGAGAGATTTTGATTAAATTCAAGTTATTTATTTGTTGTACTTCAAATATCATTTTAAGACAAGTTAAAAGTCATGTTTGTAAAACATTAATGCCCCCCTACCCCTTCTGTGATTAAAGTCCGTCACAACTTTATACTTGCATTGATATATCCTATGGGGGTATAAAGTAACAGTGTAATGAAAAAAGTCAAAGAAGTATAACTTTCAGGAGGACCTGTATGTACAGCATTTATGCTTTGTTAAAGCTCTTCTTCTAATAAACTTCTACAAGGTAATTAATAGTATTCTATTAAATAATCATATTCAACAAACCTGATACTGAACAGAATGTTGGTAAATTTTCCTACCAAAATTCAAGGGGCATAACTCTGTCAAATTTTTTTTTGATCGGATTCGAAGTGCAAGGGGCATAACTCTGTCAAAATTTTTTTGATTGGACCCAAATATAAACTTGACCTAGATTTTCATTTGATGTGTCTGTACACAAGATTCATTTCAGTATGTGAATACACTCCAGAGATATTGAACGAAAATCCTGAAATTTTGGTACTTTTCGAAAAGCAAGGGGCTAAACTTTGTCATTTTTTTTTTTCATTGGACCCAAATATGAACTTGACCTAGATTTTCATTTGATGTGTCTGTACACAAAATTTCATTTCAATATGTGAATCCACTCCAGAGGTATTGAACGGAAACTGATGTCGTGGACCCACCGACCAACCGACGGACAGACAGACAGAAAGTCAGACAGCGGCAAAGCAATATGTCCCCTCTTCTTAAAAGGGGGGCATAAAATTTTTTGATTGAACCCAAATATGAACTTGACCTAGATTTTTATTTGATGTGTCTGAAAACAAAATTTCATTTCAATATATAACTCCACTCAAGAGATATTGAACGGAAACCCTGAAATTTTGGTATTTTTCGAAGTGCAAGGGGCATAACTCTGTCAAAATTTTGTTCATCGGACCTAAATATGAACTTGACCTAGTAGATTTTCATTTGATGTGTCTGTATACAAAATTTCATTTCAATATGTAACTCCACTCAAGAGATATTGAACAGAAACCCTGAAGTTTTGGTATTTTTCAAAGTGCAAGGGGCATAACTCTGTCCAAATTTTTTTGATCGGACCTAAATATGAACTTGACCTAGATTTTCATTTGATGTGTCTGTATACAAAATTTCATTTCTATATGTAACTCCACTCAAGAGATATTGAATGGAAAGCCTGGAATTTTGGTATTTTTCGAAGTGCAAGGGGCATTACTCTGTCAAAATTTTGTTGATTGGACCCAAATATACACTTGACCTAGATTTTCATTTGATGTGTCTGTATACAAAATTTCATTTCAATATGTAACTCCACTCAAGAGATATTGAACAGAAACCCTGAAATTTTGGTATTTTTCGAAGTGCAAGGGGCATTACTCTGTCAAAATTTTTTCAATCGGACCTTAATACGAACTTGACCTGGAATTTCATTTGATGTGTCTGTATACAAAATTTCATTTCAATATGTAACTCCATTCAAGAGATATTGAACGGAAACCCTGGAATTTTGGTATTTTTCGAAGTGCAAGGGGCATTACTCTGTCAAAATTTTGTTGATTGGACCCAAATTATAGCTTGAACTAGACTGTCATTTGATGTATCCATATACAAAATTTCATTTCAATATGTATCTCCACTCAAGATATATTGAACGGAAACCCTGAAATTTTGTTTTTTTTCGAAGTGCAAGGGGCATAACTCTGTCAAAATTTTGTTGATCGGACCCAAATATACACTTGACCTAGATTTTCATTTGATGTGTCTGTATACAAAATTTCATTTCAATATGTAACTCCACTCAAGAGATATTGAACAGAACCCCTAAAATTTTGGTATTTTTCGAAGTGCAAGGGGCATAACTCTGTCAAAATTTTTTCGATCGGACCTTAATATGAACTTGACCTGGATTTTCATTTGATGTGTCTGTATACAAAATTTCATTTCAATATGTAACTCCATTCAAGAGATATTGAACGGAAACCCTGAAATTTTGGTATTTTTCGAAATGCAAGGGGCATAACTCTGTCAAAATTTTTTTGATCGGACCCAAATATGAACTTGACCTAGATTTTTGTTTGATGTGTCTGTATACAAAATTTCATTCCAATATGTGAATCCATTCCAGAGATATTGAACGGAAACTGATGTCGCCGACCGACCGACAGACCGACAGACCGACCAACCGACCAACCGTCCGACCGACAGCAGCAAACCTATATGTCCCCTCTTCTTCGAAGGGGGGCATAAAAAAGAAATTGGAAGTTCATCGTCATCAATTTTTTTCTAATTGTACACAGCCTCGTTAAAGTAACCAGAATAAGTTCTTTAGTTAGTATAGTTTTTCTTATTGACACTTTCAGACATGAGAGTTTTGTCACATTACCAGTATATGATGTAGTTCCATAGTTTTTCTGATAGAGATGGGGACTTTGGACATCGATGCTGCTCCGTTCTTCAGTGTATTGTCCACAGAGTTTGAGGTCAGATATAAATAAAGCGGTCGAGCGATGTCCTTAAAGGATGGACACAGGTTAATGGCAATCTCTGCCACTTTCTGTAAGGTCTGCAACAAGTCTGGCTGATCCTAAATAGAAAATTTAAAGTTCTATCTTTACTACATGTATATGTTAATGACTCCATTTACTATGGAGTAATAAGATCAGTAAGAACACTGATGCACTGCAAAATTTTCCTTTCTTCAAGTCTACTTTATATCAGGAGAGATAACCAGTGTGCGAAATTAAGGGTGGCCCGATGGCCAATGTCTACAGTAAATTGGATCGGTCTGCAGCAATCAAAAGTGCTATAGACCAACTTGTCTATAGGAAATTTGAGCATTTTCAGAAATATTAGCTTTGTAAACTTAAAACACCTGTGTACTATACATGTAATGCCTGAATTGTGCAGCATTCCACAAAATTCATATTACATGTAGCACAAATGGAGGAAAATAATGAAATGATCAGAGAAATTGTTTAAGATTGAAAAAGAATATGAGTATTTTTTTATCCAATAAAATGCATAAAAGAATAGATTTTAGGGGTCTTTTTATTTTGGTCTACAGGAAATTGCTGCGGTCTATAGGCACTGAAATTACATTAGACCGAATGTCTATAAGACTTTAAAAGTCAATTTCACACATTGGATAACTACAAACTACATACTGAATGTATCAGAGAAATAAAATGTGTAGGGAGTGTCCTATCATTATTATTGTGAGCATGTGAACTTCATTTTACTTTTTTGTGAGTATCTACGTTGATTGCCTGACACTTACTTTTACTTTTTTGTGAGTATCCTCGTTGAGTGCCTGACACATACTTTTGTTTTTAGTGAGTATACACGTTGAGTGCCTGACACTTACTTTTTTGTGAGCATCCAAGTTGAGTGCCTGACTCTTACTTTAGCTTTTTTGTGAGTATCCTCGTTGAGTGCCTGACACTTATTTTAGCTTTTATAAGAGTATCCACACTGTGTGCCTGACACATACTTTAGCCTTTTTGTGAGTATCCACATTGAAAGCCTGACATTTACTTTAATTATTTTGTAGTATCAACATGATCAATGCTGAGTGCCTAACACTTACTTTAGCTTTTTTGTGACTTTCCATATTGAGTGCCTAACACTTACTTTTACCTTTTTGTGAGTGTCCACATTGAGTGCCTAACACTTACTTTACCTTTTTGTGAGTGTCCACATTGAGTGCATAACACTTACTTTACCTTTTTGTGAGTGTCCACATTGAGTGCCTAACACTTACTTTACCTTTTTTGTGAGTGTCCACATTGAGTACCTAACACTTACTTACCTTTTTGTGAGTGTCCACATTGAGTGCCTAACACTTACTTTACCTTTTTGTGAGTGTCCACATTGAGTGCCTAACACTTACTTTACCTTTTTGTGAGTGTCCACATTGAGTGCCTAACACTTACTTTACCTTTTTGTGAGTGTCCACATTGAGTGCCTAACCCTTACTTTTACTTTTTTTTTGTGAGTATCAACGCTGAGTGCCTGACACTTACTTTAGCATTTTTGTAAGTATCCCCATTGAGTGCCTGAAACTTACTTTTACTTTTTTTTGTGAGTATCCACGTTGAGTGCCTGACACTTACTTTAGCTTTTTTATGAGTATCCACGTTGAGTGCCTGACACTTACTTTAGCTTTTTTTATGAGTATCAACGTTGATTGCCTGACACTTACTTTAGCTTTTTTGTGAGTATCCACGTTGAGTGACTGACACTTACTTTAGCTTTTTTGTGAGTATCCACATTGACTGCCTGACACTTACTTTAGCTTTTTTGTGAGTATCCATGTTGAGTGACTGACACTTACTTTAGCTTTTTTGTGAGTATCCACATTGAGTGCCTGACACTTACTTTAGCTTTTTTGTGAGTATCCACGTTGAGTGACTGACACTTACTTTAGCTTTTTTGTGAGTATCAACGTTGAGTGACTGACACTCACTTTAGCTTTTCTGTGAGTATCCACGTTGAGTGACTGACACTTACTTTAGCTTTTCTGTGAGTATCCACGTTGAGTGACTGACACTTACTTTTACTTTTTTGTGAGTATCCATGTTGAGTGCCTGACACTTACTTTAGCTTTTTTGTGAGTTTCCATGTTGAGTGCCTGACACTTACATTAGCTTTTTTGTGAGTATCCACGTTGAATGTCTGACACTTACTTAAGCTTTTTTGTGAGTATCCATGTTGAGTGCCAGACACTTACTTTAGCTTTTTTATGAGTATCAACAGTGAGTGCCTGACACTTACTTTAGCTTTTCTGTGAGTACCCACGTTGAATGCCTGACACTTACTTTAGCTTTTCTGTGAGTATCCACGTTGAGTGACTGACACTTACTTTAGCTTTTTTGTGAGTATCCACGTTGAATGCCTGACACTTACTTTGGCTTTTTTGTGAGTATCCATGTTGAATGCCTGACACTTACTTTAGCTTTTTTGTGAGTATCCACGTTGAGTGCCTGACACTTACTTTAGCTTTTCTGTGAGTATCCATGTTGAGTGCCTGACACTTACTTTAGCTTTTTTGTGAGTATCCACGTTGAGTGCCTGACACTTACTTTAGCTTTTCTGTGAGTACCCACGTTGAATGCCTGACACTTACTTTAGCTTTTCTGTGAGTATCCACGTTGAGTGACTGACACTTACTTTAGCTTTTTTGTGAGTATCCACGTTGAATGCCTGACACTTACTTTGGCTTTTTTGTGAGTATCCATGTTGAGTACCTGACACATACTTTAGCTTTTTTGTGAGTATCCACGTTGAATGCCTGACACTTACTTTGGCTTTTTTGTGAGTATCCATGTTGAGTACCTGACACATACTTTAGCTTTTTTGTGAGTATCCACGTTGATTGCCTGACACTTACTTTAGCTTTTTTGTGAGTATCCACGTTGATTGCCTGACACTTACTTTAGCTTTTTTGTGAGTACCCACGTTGAATGCCTGACACTTACTTTAGCTTTTTTGTGAGTATCCATGTTGAATGCCTGACACTTACTTTAGCTTTTTTGTGAGTATCCACGTTGATTGCCTGACACTTGATGAATCCTAGAGACTGGGCCATCATCTGTTTGTGTACCTGGTCAAGCTGATCTGTGTAGTCTAGACCTTTAAGTGGACTGTAAAATAAAATAACAACAACTAAATTCACAATTACAGCAATTGTCCATAAAAATTATCTAAAATTTGCCAGTTTACCAAGGTCAATAACTTTTGTCTAGTGTTTAATGACTTTACCCTTCATCAGACATAGGTCAAAGGTTTGTGTGGACAACTCAATAACCGGATAAATCAAAGTCAAAATCTATACATTGGGCAAAAATAAGACTGAGTGAATTGAAAGCTATGTACGGCATATTTTACTAACTCATTATAATACATGAGAAACACTGAGAGTCAGAGACCATACAAAAAGCAATATAAATTGTCTTATCAGGTATCAAGATGAACCTCGGTTTGGCCTTGGTCAACCAATACCTGACCAGGTCTGTACAGTCACGAGTAGACCTCATCAAAAGTCAATAATTGTATAGTATGATATTTCGGTATATCGTTGCATCTCTAACTGTATGTAATTGTTGGAATGTTTGTCTGCCAAATTCAAATATAATACATATTGAGTAATTGACTGTCAACTTTGAACAGCTGTATAAGACATTAGATTTTCTTGGTGTACCAATCAAACATTCTTTGAAAGACAGAAATACAAAATCAAACACATAAAATTATCAATTCCCATGATTACCCCGGGAGATAAATCTAAAAGGCTTAGCCACATTTGTTTTAGCTGTAATAATATTAAGGATATTGGGGAATAAAACACCGCTAAAGACGGTATGGCCGGATTGCAAAGTAAGTTTTTGTCACCAACTGGGTCAAGGTCACTAGGTCAAATATTACAGCATACGTTGAGAGGTCTTGTCAGAGGCAACCTACATGTATAATATAAAGTTTCTACTGCATAAAGTTCCTTAGATTTTGCTTAAACCAGAAACTTTAACCAAAGTCTTTTTCTAGGTCAAAGTCCAGGTCAAGGTCAATAGGTCCAATGTTACGGCATAAATTGAAAGGTCTCATCATGGGCAACCTAAATGTATAAAATAAAGTTTCTACTGCATACATTTCTTAAGATTTTGCTTAAACCAGAAACTTTAACCAAAATCTTTAACCAGGTCAAAGTCCAAGGTCAAGGTCACTAGGTCCAATGTTACGGCATAAATTGAAAGGTCTCATCATGGGCAACCTAAATGTTTAATATAAGGTTTCTACTGCATACAGTTCCTTAGATTTTGCTTAAACCAGCTACTTTAACCCAAATCTTTAACTAGGTCAAAGTCCAAGGTCAAGGTCAATAGGTCAAATGTTACGGCATAAATTGAAAGGTCTCGTCATGGGCAACATACATGTATAACATAAAGTTTCTACTGCATACAGTTCCATAGATTTTGCTTTAACCAGGAACTTTAACCAAAATCTTAAACTGTGTCAAAGTCCAAGGTCAAGGTCACTAGGTCAAATGTTAAGGCATAAATTGAAAGATCTTGTCATGGGCAACCTTCATGTATAATATAAAGTTTCTACTGCATACAGTTCCTTAGATTTTGCCTCAACCAGAAACTTTAACCAAAATGTTGACGGCAGACGGACAGACAGACAGACAGACAGACGGACGGACAGACAGACGGACGGATGGACAGATGGACATCGTCAATCTATAGACCGGAATTGCTTTGCAATCCGGCCAAAAAAGCAATGAATAATGAAAGTATCCCAAACAGACTTACACATCCTTTATTCTGGGGATCTTCTTCCCTGTGGAGTCTGCCAATCCCTGTACTAGTTTAAGGACTTCCTCTGATTTGGCACAGTTCTCTCCCTTTTCTGTTGTCATGCCAACCAGTAAAAATACTGCATTACTTTCCTATTAAAAAGAAAACAAAATAAGATTGCAAGTCTCAAATCAGATGATTACAATTTTATGAACAGTGAGATTTATTCAGAAACCCAAGTCAGGTAGTCTTGATAATTGTCAAAATTTGGAAAATCCAAGACTTGTTACATACAATAAATGCACTTGTTGTGTGTTGTATACCCGTAACATGTCACATTATTGTGTGCTCTTGTTGTGTGTATGCACCACTATTATTAGTTTCATTTTTGTTTTCTGAAATCAATGCTTTCCATGAAAAAAAAAGGTTTGTTAAAATTAGGTCACCTCAGGTTAAGTTTGCAGGTAAGAACAGCCACTGTGGCATGTTTCTTAAGAGCTAATGCATTGTAACTTCACAAATGTTTTCAAGCAAAATGCAGCACATTTTAATTCCACTTGTAAAACACAAAACAGCAAAAATTGTAAGTAAGACTATAACAGATTTTACAAAAGAAACGCTGATCAGGTTACAGGACTGGTTATAAACAATTTGTTAAATAATAAAACACCGCTAAAGACGGTATGGCCGGATTGCTAAGTAAGTTTTTGTCACTAACTGGGTCAAGGTCAATAGGTCAAATAAAACAGCATAAATTGAAAGGTTTTGTCAGAGGCAACCTACATGTATAAAATAAAGTTTCTACTGCAAACAGTTCCATAGATTTTGCTTAAACCAGGAACTTTAACCAAAATCCTTAACTAGGTCAAAGTCCAAGGTCAAGGTCACTAGGTCAAATGTTACGGCATAAACTGAAAGGTCTTGTCATGGACAAGCTTCATGTATAATATAAAGTTTCTACTGCATATAGTTACTTAGATTTTGCCTCAACCAGAAACTTTAACCAAAATCTTTAACTAGGTCAAAGTCCAAGGTCAACATGGTCAAGGTCACTGGGTCAAATGTTACGGCATAAATTGAAAGGTCTTGTCATGGGCAAGCTTCATGTATAATATAAAGTTTCTACTGCATATAGTTACTTAGATTTTGCCTCAACCAGAAACTTTAACCAAAATCTTTAACTAGGTCAAAGTCCAAGGTCAACATGGTCAAGGTCACTGGGTCAAATGTTACGGCATAAATTGAAAGGTCTTGTCATGGGCAAGCTTCATGTATAATATAAAGTTTCTACTGCATATAGTTACTTAGATTTTGCCTCAACCAGAAACTTTAACCAAAATCTTTAACTAGGTCAAAGTCCAAGGTCAACATGGTCAAGGTCACTTGGTCAAATATTACGGCATAAATTGAAAGGTCTTGTCATGGGCAAGCTTCATGTATAATATAAAGTTTCTACTGCATATAGTTACTTAGATTTTGCCTCAACCAGAAACTTTAACCAAAATCTTTAACTAGGTCAAAGTCCAAGGTCAACATGGTCAAGGTCACTGGGTCAAATGTTACGGCATAAATTGAAAGGTCTTGTCATGGGCAAGCTTCATGTATAATATAAAGTTTCTACTGCATATAGTTACTTAGATTTTGCCTCAACCAGAAACTTTAACCACAATCTTTAACTAGGTCAAAGTCCAAGGTCAAGGTCACTAGGTCAAATGTTACGGCATAAATTGAAAGGTCTTGTCACGGGCAAGCTTCGTGTATAATATAAAGTTTCTACTGCATATAGTTCCTTAGATTTTGTCTCAACCTGAAACTTTAACCAAAATGTTGACGGCAGACAGACGGACAGACGGACGGACAGCGTCAATCTATAGACCGGAATTGCTTTGCAATCCGGCCAAAAATGGTCACATAGAAATTATATATAACGATTAATCACATGATATATACGATTACAAAATGTCATTTCAAAATAATTGTTTAATTTAGATGCATTGTCGTTTGGTAAAAGGTTAAAGATTATCTATGATGTCATAATAGTAAGCTTACAATAAATGAAGTTGAAATTACAACATTTTGACATTATTTTAATCACTTGCCGTGTAATATAATTATGTCATGTGATAATAAAGAATCTCAGATTATGTACTATCTATTTCATACAGTATACAGTCATGAAACTCATTGTTCGATTTTAATCCCCTCGTCACTCAGGGATGTAAAGTTTACAGTCAACTTGTTGAACATAAATATAAATATACTGTATGAAATATAAAATCATTGTTATTTTGAGATCCTCTACATATTTACAGGATTATACATGTACATGCTATACGCCTTACAACAATTACCATGCTATACGACCTTAACCCACAGACTCATGAATATCTATAACATGCAAAATACTCACATGCTTATCCTGTAAACAAAATCAGACTTAAGATTTACCTGATTTTTATTTTTGTCTCGCCAATAATTCAAAACCTCTAATTTTGTTTGGAATCATTATCAAGATCATCTCCGTCATCTACAATGTTTGTTGATTTTATCTCATACAAACAAAATTATTTTCTCAAGTTTAAAAGTATAAACCCCATAATTAGGACATCATGTAAGAGGTACACCCATTACAGTATTGTACAGTGATAATGTGTAAGCAAATCACTGCCCTTAGAAGCCATACTTGTCAATCCAAAAACACACACATGAGGCAGGATTAAGAACTTTCTTCCTATGAGGTTTAATGAAATTCTGTACGACAGTTTCAAAGTCAATAATACACCTATTAATTAAATCCCCTCTTTTTGCTACTTTCCTGACTTTATCAAAAAAACTCACCAAGAGCCCTATAAATGGACCTATAATGCTAACTTTAGCCCCATATCATAAAATATCCTATATAAGTGAACTTTTGAATAATTCTAAGGCTTCATAGATTTTGTGTAGAGATCAAAATATTATGCCAATCACTTCTTTCAAGTCCCTTCTCTGTTAGTATCAATAAAAATATGTTTAAGTAATGTCAAATAATTTTGGTATTTTGATCTTTGATAGAGCATGGCATATCATAGCAAAAAGTTTTAGGTACATGTATTTCTATCTTTCTAAAATGTGGCATATTATGACAAATAATTTTGCTATCTTTAACCTTTGAAAGAAGGTGACATATTACGGCAAATTATTGTGACAGTGTAAATTTTACCTTTGATAGAACATGGCATATTATGGCAAATAATTCCTCGGCTACCTCCTTGGCATCTTTGCCTTCGTACGTAATCACATATGCCGTCCTCTTGTGTATGAACAGATCAATTACACACTGAAATATATCCATCAAATTGTATTATTTTTTTGTCACTGTTAATATAAATCATAATTCAACTAAACTATTAAAAATAGGTAACTTGCATCTGAAAAGTGAAACCTTGTACATGGCATAGTATGACAAATTATATTCAATTTGTATATAAACAGATAAATGACAAACTAAAATATGTCAAATATATTGCACTTTTAAATCATTGTTAACATTAATTCAATAAAAACAAAAAAATGCCTCCGTTGGCATCTTTGTCAGTAAAACAGTTGTAATGTAAAAAGTAGGTCATACTCTGAGGTCAAGGTCAAAAGGTCAATTTTTGCATTAATGAAATGGTCTTGTCACAAGGAATGCATATGTGAAATATAAAAGACGTAGCAAATCTTTTGCACACGGATAAGATTCCCCTGTCTCTGTCGTAAAGTCATGATTGATTTTTTTTCTCACTCACTTAATTTTATCATCATTATAAAGATTTTTAAAATTAGAATCGATACCAAAACCTACACAAATCTAACGATGGTGTGACGCTACGTTCTTTGACGTCATAATAGGTGTGATACAAAGAAATCTCATACTGCTACTTCTACGTTTTTTCTTTTGTCTCACAACGTGAGTGAGTGAGAAATATGAAAGCTCCATCAAAATGTATGGCCAAGTTTTAAGTTTTTGTTGACAAACAGAAAGAGAAATGGACAGGACAAAAATATTAATGCCCCCGAATCTGTCATTGCAGGGGTTAAATAAGACTGCTTCTATAAAGGTATCTTATATCTGAAATATGTAACCTTGACCTTGTATATATAGAGGTATCTTAGATCTGAAATATGTACATGTAACCTTGACTTTGTATACATAGAGGTATCTTAGATCTGAAATATGTAACCTTTACCTTTTTGACCCTGTTTTGATGTTGAGTTTACTCATGCTAAAGCTTGTCCTGTACATTGTAATAAGATCATATCAGATTTTGTGTTTACACAATAACAAATGAGAGAAATAATTCATCGAATCGCTTGTAATAATTAACTTAAAAGTCCCTGCAAAATCATGAAAATGACATTATAAAACAAAATTAAGCTCTCTTTA
>VSWD01000007.1:64501926-64504426 GCA_033119305.1 Pinctada imbricata
CCTGAGCCAAAGGCTCAAGTGAGCTATTGTCATAGTGTTGCGTCTGGCGTCCGTCGTCCGGCGTCGTCGTCGGCGTCGTCGTCGTCGTCGTCGTCGTCGTCGTAAACTTTTCACATTTTAAACTTCTTCTCCAGAACGGCTGAAGGGATTTTGATGAAACTTGGTAGGTATGAAGTACTCATGGTCCCCTACAAGTGTTGTTGTTTTTCGTCCGGATCTGTCAACAGGTGGCGCCACCACAGCAAAAAGTAGGTCACGGGGGGTACCCTCCTTTGACAAACTTCTTCTTCAGAACCGAAGCATGTATCGACAAACCGAAAGCATCAGGATGATCTAGAGAGATGTCTTAAGAAGTGTTGTTATTTTTGGTTCCACTTCGAAGTCAAATTTTTGACGCGTTTTTGACGTCTTTTCGGACTTAGTCAGAAATGCACATTTTTGCACTATTTCTTTAAATAACTCAATAAGTGTATGATTTTACACACTCATTTACTACATATTTATCATATTTAACTTACTTAATGCTTTGATATGCATTTTATGCTTAAATTTATTTTTTTGATTTTTTATGAATTTTTTTCTTATGTAAAAAGGAAGGGGGGGGGGGTGATTTTCATACATTTTCTGCTTCTTTTCTATAACCACTCTTCAGATTGTCATGACATTTTGTAGATATGAGGTACTCATGCATGGTACCCTACAAGTGAAAGAATTTTGTCAAGATATCCACTTTTAGATTTTTAAGGAATATTTTTTAAGATTGTACATAGGTATAATGTATGTTTTCCATGCCCAATGGACCCATGGGGATTGGCTTCAAACCCCGACGGGATCCCGACAAAATTTTTTTCCCTTTTTAGCTCACCTGAGCCAAGGCTCAAGTGAGCTATTGTCATAGTGTTGCGTCTGGCGTCCGTCGTCCGGCGTCCGGTCGTCGTCGTCGTCGTCGTCGTCGTCGTCGTAAACTTTTCACATTTTAAACTTCTTCTCCAGAACGGCTGAAGGGATTTTGATGAAACTTGGTAGGTATGAAGTACTCATGGTCCCCTACAAGTGTTGTTGTACTTTTCGACATCTCCTCTGCAACCGCTGCACAGAATTTCATGAAACTTTACAGGAAGGAAGTACTCAAGGTCCTCTACCAAGTTTTTTGTATTCTCTGCTGATCGGTCACAAATATGGCCGCCGAGGGCTCTGATTGGCTGACACATTTTCGACATCTCCTCTGCAACCGCTGCTCAGAATTTCATGAAACTTTTGCAGGAAGGAAGTACTCAAGGTCCTCTACCAAGTTTGTGTATTTTGTGCCGATCGGTCAACAAATATGGCCGCCAAGGGCTCTGATTGGCTGACACTTTTCGACATCTCCTCTGCAACCGCTGCACAGAATTTCATGAAACTTTACAGGAAGGAAGTACTCAAGGTCCTCTACCAAGATGTGTTTTTCGTGCCGATCGGTCAACAAATATGGCCGCCGAGGGTCTGATTGGCTGACACATTTTCGACATCTCCTCTGCAACCGCTGCACAGAATTTCATGAAACTTTACATGAAGGAAGTACTCAAGTCCTCTACCAGTTTGTTTTTTCGTGCCGATCATTCAACAAATATGGCCGCCGAGGGCTCTGATTGGCTGACACATTTTCGACATCTCCTCTTTAACCACTGCACAGAATTTCATGAAACTTTACAGGAAGGAAGTACTCAAGGTCCTCTACCAAGTTTGTGTTTTTCGTGCCGATCGGTCAACAAAATATGGCCGCCGATGGCTCTGATTGGCTGACACATTTTCGACATCTCCTCTGCAACCGCTGCACAGAATTTCATGAAACTTTACAGGAAGGAGAGTACTCAAGGTCCTCTACCAAGTTTTGTTTTTGTGCCGATCATTCAACAAATATGGCCGCCGAGGGCTCTGATTGGCTGACCATTTTCCATCTCCTCTGCAACCGCTGCTCAGAATTTCATGAAACTTTACAGGAAGGAAGTACTCAAGGTCCTCTACCAAGTTTTTGTATTCTCTGCTGATCGGTCAACAAATATGGCCGCTGAGGGCTCTGATTGGCTGACACATTTCGACATCTCCTCGCAACCGCTGCTCAGAATTCATGAAACTTTACAGGAAGGAAGTACTCAAGGTCCTCTACCAAGTTTTTGTATTCTCTGCTGATCGGTCAACAAATATGGCCGCTGAGGGCTCTGATTGGCTGACACATTTTCGACATCTCCTCTGCAACCGCTGCACAGAATTTCATGAAACTTTAAGGAAGGAAGTACTCAAGGTCCTCTACCAAGTTTTTGTTTTTTTGTGCCGATCGGTTAACAAATATGGCCGCCGAGGGCTCTGATTGGCTGACACATTTTTGACATTCCTCTGCAACTGCTGCACAGAATTTCATGAAACTTACAGGAAGGAAGTACTCAAGGTCCTCTACCAAGTTTGTATTTTCGTGCCGATTGTTCAACAAATAGGCTGCGAGGGCTCTGATTGGCTGATCATT